>UELU01132659.1:0-13611 GCA_900490025.1 Megastigmus dorsalis
ACTGCAATGTTAAGCATCTACACTACTAGTTCGGATATTCCATATTCTATAACCTTCGTAGAAGAGTACATCTTGGTTTATACTTCGCTCAGAGAATCTGAGTTGAATTTTCAAAATATGAAGCAGAATCCTTTTTAATGAGGTTAATTATAAATTAATTAATTATTTTTCCACTTGTAAAAAAATAATTATGTCGGTTCATTCTCTACTTGGTTTTCGAGAAAAAAAAATAATGCAATGCTGAAAATATTCATCTACCGCCATCTATTATCCTCCATCTCAGTTTTGTTGGCGATATTAACAAATTGACAAAACAACACTCCGTATAGTTGGTATTTTCCGTAACCTTAAAAACACTTTTTTTTGAGATCATCGGGGACCGGAGTGAAGTTGCCGCACTCCACTCGCCGTTCGGTAACGTGACGACGACGAACCCAACTGGAAGGGTCATTTTAGACCCTTAATTTCGGCAACGACGATGAATAATCAATATTTCTAATATTTATTACAAAAGGATAAAAATATTATCATTAACCAAAAACGACTATTTCAACTTATTTTCATCCCTTCTACACGAATATGGCAGAATTATTCGAAAAAAACATTTATTTCGGAAAATAAATTTTTTATCTTTTGAACCAAAAATTATACATTAATTCTGGCTATACCATTGAATTCTTATCGCAACTTAATGTCGAATAAGACATGCTGCACTTTTATTTTTCTATCCAGTTACGAATAAACTTAAGTCAAAAGTGGTGCGTGCCAAGTGTGTCACGCGGTATATGCCGATAACCTCCAAATTTATCTGTAGACTCCTGCAGATGAAATTCTGGAGGGAATAGCTCGCCTATCTGATGCGGCGCGACTGGTGTCGACATGGGCGGGGCGCTCATCTCTTCGACTCAATACTGGCAAGACAAAAGCTATAATGTTTGGTTCAAGAAAATATGTTAATGATTTAAAGGAAAAGGAATTGCCATGTGTTGGCTTGGGGGGAGGGGCGCTTGTGCCTTTTTTCGACGCAGTCGTGAGTCTCGGTGTTACATTATATAGTAAATTAACGTGGAAACCGCAGGTCGATTGCGTAACTAAAAAAGTAAATAAAGCCCTTTACAGCCTGCGATTTATAAGGGCATGTACCACCGAGACTTTACGCAGAAGATTGGTTGAAGCCTTAGTCATACCACATCTAGACTATTGCGCTGTAGTGTTGCTTGAGGCGTCCGACGAGCAAAGAATACGGTTACAGAGACTGAATAATACATATGTGAGATACATCTACGGTGTTAGGAGGGACGAGCACATCACCCCCTATAGAAAGCAACTGGGCTGGTTGCGTGCTGACTCGAAGGAATTATTTTGATGCAATTATTATGTATAAAATCCTTCGATTACATGAACCTCAGTATTTGGCAGCTTTTTTCAGCAGGCATCAGCCTAGGAGCACTAGCAGGGGTGTTGCACAGGAACTTTCAATACCAAGGGTGCGCACGGAGACAGGATTGAGATCTTTCCAGGTTCAATGTGCGCGCCTCTCTCTCTCTCTCTCTCTCTCTTCCACCACTTACCGTCGCTCCTTCCACCTCCACACGCCATCAACGTGCAACGCGCTTACTCTCTCTCTCTTTCTCTCTCTCTCTCTCTCTCGCTCTTCCACCACTTACCCTCACTCCCTAACTCCACAACCGTGCGAAGCGCTCACTCCACCCTTCCAACCTCTCGTGCAATACCACGGGGCTACCGCCCACTCCCCCCTCTCCACGCACCTATTCCCACTCCTCCTACTCCACTTAACTCTGTCGTGCAATACCACGGCCCTACTCCCTCTACGTGGCTACCCCCACTCCTCCCACTACGCATAAACAGCTCGTGCAATACCACAGGGCTAGCCCCACTCCCCCACCCCTGTCTCTCCATAAGCGTAAATACACTACTTATGCTCGTTCTTTTTAACTTTTTTTGCATGGTACTACTAACAATGGTTGCGCCTCATCTATATTTTGACTTTCTTGCTCTACAGGAGTGCTACCTGACTTGTCGAAAATAGCGATTGTTCTAGCCCCATACGCCGTTGTGTAATGTAACTCATGATACGGTAATTCTGTTTTTGTTGATTCTCCAAGTTCTTGATAGAAAGTGTACGAGTGATACAGGTAAGCTCTCATCGCGTCCATCTGGTAGACGATCAGTTCCAAGCTGTGTATATCCAGACTCGCGTACCACGTAGGCTATCCTAAATCGCATAGTTTTACAAATGGTTTGTAATAGTCGCCAACGCACTCGAGGCCAACAACAGCTCTCTTCGAATTTGATTTATTTAACGCGTATGTAGTTGAAACCAACATATTACACGATGGAGACCTTTTATTAACGCGTATCACGGTTTCGTTACTTGCCATTTATTTCGCAGAATGGAACTTTTTATACAACAAGACTGACAGAAGATATCACGACGTGTACGCGTACGCAGAGTGACCACAGACAACTGATGTGAGGTCTTGCGACCTGCTTATATAAAAGGGGGTAGGAAACTATGACGGTTATAAGATGATGACGTGAAGAAGGGATAGGAAAAAATAAACAATGGCGGTTACAGCTATTTATCAAGATTAAATTACATATAAAGAAAATGCGCTGCAAAATATTAGTTGCAAGATCACTCCTCTTTCCCTCTTCAGCTGTGCGTGGGTGGCTAAGATAAAAGAATGATCGTTATAAGATGACACGCCACAGGAATGAGACGGTTACTAGTTTTTTCTCAGAATTGAATAATAAGAATATATATATATATATATATACGAGTTTGCTTTGGTTTAAGTATAATATTAGATGCAAGATCAAAATACGTTCTTCTGACAAAATTATATTGATATAAACAGTTTATATTTACGAAATATCAACTATTAAAGTAAGATAATGAAGAATGATGCTAGTATGACTGACAAAAGTAATTATCAAGTAGAATTTACTTTTATACGTGTATGTATGGGGGAGTCAAACAGGAAAAAACTAATGAATAAATTTCACGTTTTATATTCCAATAATTATAAAACTAAGTGTACATAAAATTACATAAGATACATAGCGATTAAAATATAAAGAAGGATACAGACATTAAATAAAAAACAAGTTTTTACATATATTTCAGTATCGAAGTACACGTTTGGTCACAGAAAGCTCTACCAATAAATTTTTTTCGTTGAATAATGTTCATTTTGCACAGTTTTTTATTTTTTAGTCTATTTATAAGCTTTTTATAAACATTTGAAGCTATTTCGTCGTTGCGACACGAATTTCATCTAAAGACACGACAAAACGAGCCTAAAGAATTGCCGCTGCACAAATGATACAAAAACATAATACAATACTGTCCACACACCTGAATCCAAACTTTGTAGCTTTTTCTCATTCCATTGGTATCGTGCGCAGCTTCTTCGAAGACAATCGAGATGCTGTTTGATGTAGGGCGCAACTCCATAGCTATCAAAGTAAGTTCCATTGGCTCTTTGATCAATGAAAATTGTAATCCAGTCCGATCCCGGTTTAGCTGATGTATCAATGTTTGCGATTATAGCAGCAGGTAAACTTAAAATTTTAGGTATACGATCAGCCGCATAAACACCTACTGCATTTGCCTTGAGCCCTTGGAGTGCAGGCATTATCTGCAGTCTGTTCATTTTTATCCACTACAGGACGCCCAATAGCGTAAAAATTATCGTCCTCTTCCTCCTCCTCGGGTTCTGTTTCAGTCGGCTCAAACTCGATATCGTCGAGTTCGTCAACGGAGGCATTACTCGCTTCGTCAAACCACACACTGCGTTGTCTCTGCTCCTGTTCGTATCTCAAAACCGACTGATAAAATATCTCGGTATTTATAAGTGGTACGCTGCTCCAATCCTCCGCCACAAGTATATACACCCACGTTCCTATTTAATATGCCCGTCGCAGCGCACATATTTATTTTTTATACTCGAAATTTGTTTGCGCATGTGAAATACACACGCATATATCCGGAAATAATTTTTCAAGCTTTTGAAACGACGGCGCTTGATATTTTGCAATATTTATCACACGGCGCCCCATCACTGCTTCTATAAAACACGCTTTTTCATACCCGTGCTCATAAATTCTTTTTGCACTTAAAATAATATTGCGCAACAGATATTGTATTTTCACAAGCGACACTTCTCCATTATACCATTCAAACCTGTGCACCTCAGGCGTGCAATAATTATCAGTTTGTTGCACATCGCACGGCAATTTCGAAAAATCACACGGCGGTGATACTACCCAATGTCAGATTACACGATCTTGGAGAGACACTGCCGCAACTTCTTTTGGTAAAAACTTTTTTTCCGAGTCGCGAAAACCCTGTATGTCAATGACAAAGTCCATGATGAAATGCGAGGGTCGAACGATTACTGAGTGGCGTCTTGCTCACCAAGCAACGTATGTATATCCGTCGTTACCCCCACCATCTTAGGCGCTGAAATCCGTTACGATTTGCCTGCTCGAGTCGATCTCCAGCACGTTATCGTACTTGGCTTGAACAATCTAGTTTATCATGCTCTGCAGAACTTCGTCAAATCGTACCTCTAAACGTATACTACCCGATCGCACGAGATTCCAATGCGATGCGCAATGCGCCGATAAGTCTGGTGTAAGATCAAAAGCAGTCAAAAAGAAGGCTCTTGCATAATTGAAACGATTAATTCCGTTACCTTCATTGAAAAAGTGAATGCTGGTGCCCGAAAATAGCATATGAAAAGCATCCACGTATACATTATTGGCCCCCGTGAAATGAGACTGTAGCGGTTTACTCGGCACTTGCGTAACGTCTGTGTACAGAGACAGATGGTTTATAGAAAAATATTGAAAATTAAATGGATTAAATTTGCGATTTCTATTGAACTCTTTGTTATCGACGAATCCAATAATGTATCTTTTCGGCAATTGACCAAGAATGATGATATCCAGAGTATCGCCAAGTATGCCTGTGTGCATGGTAAACGACTTGACCTCAACCCACGCAATCGGATACTTGGCTGTCGTCTTGGCCAACGCGTGTGCGTGCGCTAGTAAACTGACCGGACTGATTTTTACACGCCGCACGAGAAGCGTCGCTTCCTTAATGCTTACATTGAATTTACCGTCGTCGGAGTCGTCCATCAAACAGAATACGTCTTTGCTACGTATAATACGAACATCTCATCTGTACACCGTTGAGCAGCATCTTGTCTTGGTTGAATATATCGCAATGCAGATGACCAATCATATAGAATGTCTTGCCACCTAGAATGAAATATTGCCGTTGTTCAGAACCGAAATTTTTGCCTGCGGCTCGATTTTGCGGTGGTGCTACCAAAGATTCGTTGTCAAGTGCGATGTTTTAGCAGTGGGTGAGTAATTCAGCAACGATTGAATGTCCACTCGGTACGGATAAACGTTATTAGGCGGTGAAATAAGTTTTTGATTCAAAAAACGTCGACTTGATTGAACATAGAGTGCAGAAAATTATTAATCGGAGCAACTTTGACATTTTCCGCTTCTGTATACGCTGGTATAATTCTTGCCTGAATGTATAACATAGTGTGCGCGAGATCTAAATGATGTTTGCTTGCATTTGGAATGACGAGTATAGGCGCGTCACCCTCATCGCTGAGCGAAGACACAGGCTTGTAATATAAAAAGCTACTGTTTTCGATGGATGTTTGCGTGGATGTCAACGAAAAGAGATCCAGCTCGCTGGACATACATTTCGAAGAATGGAAATGTAAAAAAGCCATATTATTGAGGGTCAAATATTTCTTCGACGCTTCTAAAACTTGGTTTCTACTTCTTCTATCTCACTGATTTCCTCTTCTTTCTTACTGTACGGCCGTGTTTATTTTTCTTGCGCGCTGCTACCGTGCGAACTGATACGCATGTCTCTTTCGATTGACGCCTGCGCTCGCGGGTGCGTAATTTATAACCGGAACCTTTCATTATATCACCGATTTTGTCAACTCCCTTCCTCTTCAATTTTTTTCCAGAATCTCGAGTGCCTGTTTTTATGGCCTCTTTGAAATTAGATCCGCCGCTAACGTCGTCCAAACCGTTTATACCTACGCGCACGGCTTCTTTTCCCATAGCTTTAACGCCACTTGCTATGTACGGCAATATTCTGCGAAATAATCCACCTAACCACGCCCCCACACTTCGACCTTTTTGAAAATAGAACCCTGTGAAAACGTTTTTTATACCACCGCCACCTATCTGATCCTCGTAATATCGAATGTAATGACTCATTGTATAGGCCAACTGCTTATCGATCACGTCTAAAATGAAGTGTAACAGTCAAGGTTCTGTATTCAAATTTCTTATATCTATAATGACATCGTAAAAGCTGTGATACAAAAGCGGTATGTAATGAATTGGTGCAATGTGACGCACGACATTACAGCCAAATTGATATTCAGAACTTTCCAGCGATACGAACAGTAAGAGAGCCGTTTGGGATATGTCTTTGTAAATATACAGCTGGTCGGGTATCGCTCGAGCGAGTGAAGCAGATCGATTGCCCTCAGTGACTCGTGGACTATCGTGGGGAGTCATAAATTAGTTTTTGTGTCTCGGGTCTTCGAACCCAAATATCTGTCGAATTTATTCATTTAAAATTGTGGAATGAGACTGCTTGCAGTCACATTTTCTATGTATACCGTACTAGCCCTTACGAGATTTCAGCGACTCAATCATCTGATGCGTGTAATTATCGTTGACTCTGTTTATCTTATCGGCAAGCTGCTACAACGTTTTGTAAACACCGTATGGAATATGACACGCGTCTCGAGTGATTTCATTATCGTGCTCGGATTCAAAAATATAATACGCCTCGGCCTCTTAAATGTGTACAAATGTACAGGGCACGTAAATTTTGGCGAGTCCAACGCTCCACTGGCCGTACAACTTTATCTCGCGTTGTAAGCGTATGGTGAAGTAGGCAGCCGCGTTATCGGTAAAGTAAATCATGCTACTGTTACTTGGTAAAACCATGTAAAACTCATCTTGATTATCCATTGTCTCTTCAAATTTTGTTCAATTCACTTGCTTTTATCCACGAGTTGAATTTGTCCTTATATCCCACCCACTTTACGAGGTCTTGCTTGTTGGCTCCACGCCCCTTTGTGCGAATAATGCTCTCTATCTTGAATTCCTGATCACCCGCTAGACTTTTTTACCCTCGATGCCCAACTCTTCGGTGTAGAAAAAACCGTCGATAACCTCTTCGTTCAAGTCTTGCAAAACATAAGTGTATAGATGTTGACGCTGCGTAACTCTGTAAATCTTGAATATCTCTTCTTTAAAAATTTTGTGATAACCGCGCTCAAAGGTATTTTTCGTATGACTGATGCGTACGTAGCGTACGTAGAAACAGACGCCCTCTCGACGATATTTTTGTTAACTTTTTGACCGAGGGCTCTTCTTTCCAAATTTTTTCTAGTTTCTACGGCATAGTACAAATTGAAGTCTGCAGGTTTCATCTTGATACCGCTATGCAGTGTATGATTGTAGGCGTGAACAATATTCTGCACTATATCGATGTAATGTTTGGTGTTTTTATGCGAAAAGTATCACCACATACGTTCTCGAATCGTGCTTTTGGTCGTTCCACGACGGCAGCTTTGATATCGGAATTTCGTGCGTTTCTAAACTGTATATCGTGTTTCTTTAGTACATTTAAATTTCAAGTTTAAGCCACTTTTGCTTGCCAGCGTTTCGCGTCAATACCGGTGATACCCTCGTCTCTGTGTGTCGATCGAGACGCTGCTTGGTCTTATCTATAGGCGCAGTCAGTATTTGCGATATTTTGGAAACTTACGCGTTTCCAATTAACTTGCTCGGTGTTTCAGAGGTGTTGATAAATTTTGCAAATTCTACCCGATCAACGGAGACTTCGCTCTCATCGTACGATTTATTTTTTCGAACTACATCGTTTAATAATTCAGCGATATTGCAGCGGTCGATGACTTTACCGTCTATGCTCACTGTACCAGCTTTGTCCCACTTGAGTTCATCGGGTGCCGCTGTCCGCCAGTGTCGAAGTAAAATACGTGCTTTGGCGAGATATATTTTAAGTACACTCTTGAATATCGCTTCTTCGTTTAGAGTCGTAATTTAGGCACTTTTCGCGTTCATCGGTGATTTTTTCGAGTGAAGAATCTCGTACATCTCCGCGTCGAGCCTGGACAAGTTGTCTTCACCACCGAAAGTCTGTATTGTTTTTTCATTCGAGCTACTTTTAGCTTGCGTACTCTGCATATTTTGAAGCGATTCCTCGGGTACGATTATTATCTTGCGCGCTCGTTCCATTTAATCGCTGCGAGCCGAAAAGTTTTGAGAAGAGCGCGCCTATTATAGGTGCTAATAATATCGGCAAAAAGCCGCTACCGTTTTGTATCAATATGCGTTTTTTGCGCTCCTAACCATGCGCTGATTTTTTACCGATTAATCTGCGCAACACGTGTCCATGTTTCTTCAATCGTCTCTTTTCCGTATCCTTAAGCTTGATTAAGCCGCGTAAAACGTTCAACGCGCACTTGCATATGCATCTGATGAGTGGTTTGTCGGCCATCCGGAGTAGAACTTTGCGCTGGCGCCCGTTGGGGTTTGTATGACAAAGAGTGCCCAAAAAACTCAGATGTTTTTTCGAGAAGCATTTGATAAACGACGTTAACTTTGCCATTGCTGACATGAAACTAAGTCTAATCATAAGACGCCTATTTGTTTTATTCTCTCACGCCTTCCATTCTTTAACGGAACTTTTTCGTAACGTACGAGTAATATCTAGAGTCGTCCGACAATATACCGGAGCGAAATCTGAATTCATCCAAACAGTCCTGCAAGAGATCGGGAAAGAGATAAGAATGCGGCACTCGAGTGGCGTCTAGATAGGCTTCTTGGAAAAATTTTGAATTCTCTGGACAAATTTTGCGCGCGAGATGTTGAATCTGCGGATTTTTAAATAAAACATTGTACTTTGTGTTCAAGCTAATATCGCGCTGCGATTTTCCTTTCTGAAAGATATTCTGCGTAATAAATATAACCGATATATTTGAATGATGACTACTTTCTGTAAATAGATCGAGGATAATGTCGTTGCAAGATTCTCGCATCAAATCATCGAGCACTAGCGGCCGCGCTGGAGACGTATCAGCTGATCGTGACTCGGCGCATGAGCTGAAAAATTTTTAAAACGAGCTACGGCCTACGCTTGATCATCCGGTAGACCCGTGAGGCCAGCAGTTGATCTACGTCCATAATCTCATTCCCACGTGCGACTGAATCATTGCAGTCCGAAACGCTCTATCGGTTTAGAGAGAAACGATCTCGTATTATACATTCCTTGAGAGCAATTTTGCTGACATTTTGCACGGGGATGAACGTCAGCGAACTTGCTCCCATGGCAAATCTTTCAGTAACCATGAGGATAGTGGCGAGTTCGGACGTACCATCTATAATGTTCGATAATCGTGTTGAACGCGAGTTGTGAGATGTAGTCGCGCGTATCGCTAGTGCATTACGTGTGAACAGTGCTATAGTGAGGCGAAGATGCAGCTTCGCGTGGCGGCGTCGACTGCACAAGATGGACTATCCTTTGTTGAAACAAGTACTGCCTTTATTATTAGTGCAGTGTGGATTACGGAGAATTGTGTGTTTTTATTCAAGATTTTTCCGGATCGTGCAATCATCTGTTTTTATAGTTGGAGAATTACTCACGGAGATGGGTGTGCAGCATATGCGTATCTGTAGCCAACTCAACACAACGGTAAGTTGTATGTTTAAAACTTATGATTTAAGAAAAAACGAAATATTTTATTTGTAATTTGTCTCATAAAAATTTTTTTGATTCGCATTTTACAAAAAAAGAAGCATAATTTTTCGAGGAAAATAAATTTTTGTATAAGGAATAGTTTTTTAAATTCAGAATTTTTTACAGCAAGACGCGAGTTACTGATGGACGACAGTGACAGTCCTGCGATATCTGAGTCGGAAAATGAGGCTTCTTACGTTGCTTCTAATGAAGAAGAAAATGATGAGCGTGCGAACCCCGTATATCGTCAGTTGAACTACGCCAGTGATATCGTAAATGTGGGGACCAGCGAAAGCGAGTCCGATATTTCCGTCAATGAGGAGGACGAGGAGCAGTCACGGGAGCCGCTAGACTTGAGCCACCCAGAGCAACAAGCGCAGCCAGGTGACAACGACGACGTCGATGATAACGACGCTGTGGATATGCCGAGGCGGAGGATGTCATCAGCATTCATTCTTCAGCCACATTGTCGTCGTATAAATTTTCATCCGAAGATTTTACGCGTAAGGTGCTCAATCATGTCTACCTATACAGAACCACACCTTGCAGTCATAAGAGCGATGCAACGAGCGGAAGGAGCTTCGACGAGCACCGATGGCGTCATCGCGCCGGAGCGATCACAGCTGTTGCATAATTTTTATTATCGTCGGACGTCACCTCGAAAAGGGGAGTATCATAACATCGAGGACGGGCGGTGCTTGAAGAAAGACTCGTGCTTGAAGTTAACATGCACACACTCCGAAACGGCTGCGGCTTTTACGAAATTGAAAAATTTCAGGCCTATTACTTAAATTATTTTATAGTTGTAGTTGTGTTCGACAAAAGATCATTAGGGTCAGGCGAGCCATCTTTTTGTGACGGTCGTGCGACAATACGAACAGCTCTTATAGATTTGAGGGGGGTCCTAAATCTTTGTTATGACCAGACCTCGAGATTATATTAAATTTACAAGGCGTTATAAAAACGAAATTTTTTTGCTCTTCTTGCAACAAACGATACCATCACATAGAGCAGCACCAGTGCAAAGCAATTTGTTCAAGTTGCTTTGTTTTACCCCGATGTAATACGGAAAACGTTGAAATTATTAAATGCGTAGATTGTAATATGAATTTTTACGGTAATCGGTGTTTCGACAATCATAAACCAGACCGGTCTTATAAGAAAAAAAATAAAAAATTGTGCGACATAGTTAAAAAGTTCGTTTTTCGCGATGACCCTGTGAAACAATTGCTCGAATTGTACATTAGAGGTAAATCTCAATTTCAGCAAATCGTGTGTACAGCACAAAACGCTCGTGGCTTCGATGCACAATTTATATTGAAAGAATTAGCAGAAAGATCGAGTCAAAGTACGCCTAGTATTATTCTTAATGGACAAAATATAATTACGATACAACACGGATGTATAAAATTCATCGATAGTTTAAATTATTTTCATGTGAAATTGAGTGCTTTAACTGCTACCCTCGATCTTGCGGCCTATGGCAAAAAAGAATATTTCGCGCATTATTTTAATACCCTCAAAATTCAGGAATACGTCGGTCCCTTGCCAGATGTGCGCTTTTACGCGCCCGACTCGATGTCCACCAATGAGAGAAAGGCTTCTTTTGAATGGTACAATGAAAATGCCGAGAAGCACATTTTTTATTTCAAACACGAAATTGTAGAATATTGTCGTATGAACGTTGAAAATTTACGACGGGCCTGTATCGCGTTCAGAAAGATTTTTCTCGAAGTGGGAGACACTGACCCTTTTGTTTCTGCAACAGCTATTGCATCGGCGTGTTCGTATGTATTTAGAAAAATGTTTCTGTCTCCAAACACAATAGGTATTATTCCCCTTAACGGTTACAGACGCGCCGATCGACACTCGCAAAAATTAATTGAGTAGCTGCTGCAGTGCGAACGTGAAATTGGCTGCGATATAATTCACGCTAACTGAGCACGCGAGTTTATGCTACCCGAAGAGCTCTTAGTAGATGGGTACTTACACGCGGCTGGAAATGGCGATAAACCCACTGTATTTGAGTTTCAGAGATGTTATACGCACGGATGCCACGTATGTTTTAAAAACAATCGCGATAAGAAGACCGTTTTCAATCGGACACTTAATAAAGCTTTTGAAAGTAAGTGTGTAAAAATTTAAAGAATTAAGAGCCGAGGGTATGATGTGCGTGAAATTTGGGAATGCGAATTCGATCATCAAAAAACTGAAAAGCCCGATATCGCGAATTACGTGGGGAATCACCCCTTAATAAATAAGGTTAAATTGAATCCGCGAAATGCGTTCTACGGCGGTCACACCGAAAATTTAATGGCCTAAACAGTTAAACTAAATGAAACGATAAGATAGAAGGATATATGTTCTTTGTATCCTTACGTGTGTAAAAGAGCTCGATACCCGCCCGGAGATCCGCGTATTCTAGTTGGGGCTCAATATAAGGAAATAACTGGTGAAAATTACTATTTAACTCGTGTGGAGGGATTGGTTAAAAGTAAAATTTTAGCATCTCGAGACCTGTTTCTCCCTCTACTCCAGGTAAAAATGCATAATCAGCTACTGTTCGCTATATGCAGATCTTGCTGCGAATAAAGTCGAGCCGGTGATTGCGATTACGATGAGATTATTAAACGAGAATTCACGGGGACTTGGGTAGTCGATGAAATACGGAAAGCCGTTCAGCTAGGCTACCGTGTAATCGGGATATATGTAATTTGATAATATAAAATAACACAGTTTGATCAGGATACGGGTGAAGGAGGGTTCTTTGCTTCTTACGTTAATTCGCTTCTACAGATAAAACAGCAAGTGAGTGATTGGCCTTCATCTTGCACCGACGAAAGTGCTAAAGAGAAATATTTATACGAATATGAGCGGGATGAGGATGTTAAACTACAGCGCGATAAAATAGAAAAAAATTCAGGCTTGCGAGCCGTTGCGAAATTGTGCTTTAATTCTTTTTGGCGAAAATTCGGTCAGCGCAACAATTTGAAACAGACTGAAATAATAAAAACTCGCGAGTCTCTACTTAAACTGTTAGTCAGCCCCGGAAAAGAAGTTTTCGACTTACTGCCTGTTAATGACTATCTTTTATATGCGAATTGATTGATTGATTGATTGATAAAAATTTATTGGGACCGGGAGGTATAACCCCATTTGGCCCAGCTGTTGTATAATACAGATATAGAAATAGAAATAACATATAATATAAAAACAATAACAAAAATAAAATTTACAAAATTTAAAAATTAAAAAATAAAAATATGCTCTCAATGAATTAAAGAATTATATAGATAGCATATAGCATCGTGTGCCTCTTGACGAATAAACTACGTCCAAGATCTTCGCACTCCTGTGCCATCGTGATGGAGCGGCCCCGTGCACTCACTGAAGCCTATGGTGGCAACGGCCATTGGAGGCCCTCGTTCGTGACCCTCTGCCCCCAATCGTCTCGGTCACGTCGCAGCAGCTCGTCGCGTAGGTCGGCCTTGTACCTCGTGACGTTGATGATGTTGAAGGGCGGTGGCGTGAAAGAGTTCATGATGTTGGAGGCCGTAATAGTGAAAGAACGTCGCCAAGCTTCCGTCCTTGGAGCTGCAAAAGTGAGGGCTCTGGGGGACAGACGGGTTGAGGAGCGAGCGCACACATCAACGTTCATACGCTGGAGCTTAGAGGCCAGATAGGCTGGGTTGCGGTGAGCCATGATGTTAAACGCCAGTGATCCTATGAAGAGCTCACGGCGCCTGGCAGCAGAGAGC
>UELU01132662.1:0-16045 GCA_900490025.1 Megastigmus dorsalis
TATGTCTCAATCAAATTATGTCTTTGTATAAATTTAATAATCCAAGTTATTTATTATGTTAGTTATTCAATATCTGTTTTATCACTTTTCAATATGTTAAATGAAATAATTGCATAATAAATGTTACAGTTTGGGGCAAAACCAGCTCCAAATGTACCACAGCCTGTTGTAGCAGGTGCAACTACACTTCCATCAGATAGCACAACAAATCAAACCAATATTGAAGGAGCAGTAGTTCCCGAGGATATTACTACATTTTATGATAAAATTGATAAAGAAGATGAAGATGAAGAAGAGCAACAATTAAAGACTGTCAGTTTTGAAGTGAATCAAGAAAAAATTGAAGTAATTCAAAAAAGATGTATTGAATTAGAACATCCATTGTTGGCAGAATATGATTTTCGAAATGATACTGTTAATCCAGATATAAAGTTAGTAAATTTATTTTTCTTAAATGCTTTATAATTAATTATGTTCTTTAAAATTAAATATTTTTATTGGCAGTATCGACTTAAAACCATCTACAGTATTAAGACCTTATCAAGAAAAAAGTCTGCGAAAAATGTTCGGCAATGGTCGTGCAAGATCTGGTGTTATTGTATTGCCTTGTGGTACACTACTTACTTAAAAGTTAAAATTTTTTTTTATACCATATTAAATGAAAATAATTTTATTTTAGGTGCTGGTAAAAGTTTAGTTGGTGTAACGGCTTGTTGTACAGTAAGAAAGAGAGCTTTAGTTTTATGTAATTCTGGTGTTTCGGTGGAACAGTGGAAGCAGCAATTTAAAATGTGGTCAACTGCTGATGATTCTATGATTTGCCGATTTACTAGTGAAGCGAAAGATAAACCTATGGGCTGTGGAATTTTAGTTACTACGTATTCTATGATTACTCATACTCAAAAGAGATCCTGGGAGGCTGAGCAGACCATGAAATGGCTTCAGGATCAGGAATGGGGAATCATGGTCTTGGATGGTAAAATTAGATTTTTCTAATAGAGATCACTAAACACACTATACAAATTATGCATATAATTAAAATTTTTTATTTAAACAGAGGTCCACACTATTCCTGCAAAGATGTTTCGAAGAGTATTAACACTTGTTCAATCTCATTGTAAACTTGGATTAACAGCTACCCTTTTGAGAGAAGATGACAAAATTGCCGATCTTAATTTTCTTATTGGTCCAAAACTTTATGAAGCAAACTGGTTAGAACTGCAAAAAAGGGGATTTATTGCTAGGGTTCAGTGTGCTGAAGTTTGGTGTCCCATGACGCCAGAATTTTATAGAGAATATCTGAGCTGTAAGATGACCAGGAAATTGGTACTATATTTTATATAATAGTTTTAACGTTACTTTAATTTCGGCATTCATTATTAGTCAATTTTTTATAGCTTTTATATGTCATGAATCCAAATAAATTTCGGGCTTGCCAATATTTGATTCGATATCATGAGAGACGGGGAGATAAAACAATTGTTTTCTCAGATAATGTATTTGCATTGAAACATTATGCCATCAAGATGAATAAACCTTACATTTATGGTCCAACTAGTCAGGTAAATTAAAAAAAAATATTATATTAATTCTCTTGTGGTTCTTGTAAATAATTTATTCATTTATTTCTATATAATATTTTAGAGCGAAAGAATCCAAATTTTGCAAAACTTTAAGTATAACATGAAAGTCAACACAATATTTGTCAGTAAAGTGGCAGATACATCTTTCGATTTACCAGAAGCTAATGTATTGGTTCAGATTTCATCTCATGGTGGATCTCGAAGACAAGAAGCTCAGCGATTAGGTCGAATTCTTCGAGCTAAAAAAGGTAATGTTTAATAATGCCAGCTATGAAAGTAACAAAGTATATGCATAAATTGAATTGCATAATTTACTTTTATTTTCTCTTGTTTATAGGCGCGATAGCTGAAGAGTACAATGCATTTTTCTATACATTAGTATCTCAAGATACCATGGAAATGAATTATTCGAGAAGGAGGCAACGTTTCCTTGTAAATCAAGGGTACGCTTATAAAGTTATCACGAAGCTCGCTGGAATTGATGACGTAAATATTACACAATTTATTATATTCTATTATTATTTAATGTATCAGAATTATATGTTATATAATCATAGTCCATAGAAATTTCTTCTATGTATTAATTTGATAGAAATATTAATGCATTATGAGTGAATAACTATTTAAATTTGAATTACTCATAAGTTTTAGTACATTACATTCATATTATACCTATAATAAAAGAAGTAATGCAATTTCGCTTATTTAATATTTACTTATCGTATGGAATGTAATTAAAAATTTTTAAAAGATCTTTAAAATTTAACAATATTATAGGAGCCAGACATGATGTACAAAACTCGAGACGAACAGGGACAGCTGTTGCAGCAAGTCTTGTCGGCCAGCGATGTAGACGCTGACGAAGAGAGAATCCCTGGCGAAGGACCACGTCCGGTAAGTTTAGTAGAAAAAGTACTGTAATAGATAAGTAGTTACTCGCGAAAACTTGCATATGAGCTTGTTAATGCTGCTGCGTTTATCATCGGTGATAGCAAAGACTAATCTTATTATCGTTTATTTGCTGTTATGTTATATTAAGTTTTATATTTACAAAGCAACTGCGATTGGGTTGCCTTCTATTTATTAAAATGTGCTACTTCAGTTACACTCGAGTGTTACATGGTTATAAAAGTACAAGTTCGTTCAAAAAAATTTCTAAATTATTGTTTTTGCGCACATTTTATCTTTTACAGGTATACTTTTTGTTTATTGGATAAAGAATAATTCCTTATATATATTTGATTCAAAAGTAGCTTCGTTTTTCAACTTTAATTTTGTAAAATAAAAATTGTTTAATACTATGGGTAAAAGAAATATTATTACTTGAATACTTTAAAATTTTTATGCAGGTACTAACAAGAAACATACATGATAATGTCTATCAACTATTAATCGTAACAAAAAAAAGTAATAAAAGATTAAACTTACTAAATCAAAAAATTATTAATTTAAAAGATCATTAAAGATGCACAGTTTTATTAATATATGGAATAATTTGCAATGCATAGATTTTATGTAATAAATTTAAATCAAATTGAATAAGGTTTTACTGTACATTTGTGCTATATTCTTACTAAAATAAAAAATACTTGCAGATGGTTCGCAAAGCTGGCAACATGGCTTCGTTATCTGGAGCTGACGACGCCGTTTATTACGAGTATAAAAAATCTGCATCATCATCTACAGCGAGCAAACATCCATTGTTTAAAAAGTTCAGAACTTAGTACGTGCTTCTCGCTCATCATCTACTATTTTATTTAATTTGTTTACTAATCATATTTATGTGCATAAAGTAAAACGAGTATGTAAATAAACAGGAGAAGAACTTACGATTTTCGTTAATAAGTAAAATGTTCTTTATTGTTATATTATTACTTACGTCGAACGTAAGAATTCCATGTAAATAATTGAAACTAATAAGAAAAGAATTTCCGGCTCTCGGTCTTTTCCGAGGACGCGGCAATAAAGTTGAAGAATAAACGACTTTGTAATTCAGTTATTTAAAAATTATAATTCTGAGTATGACTATTTCGAATGTTTTAAACATAATCTATAACTTTATTATGGTAGTAAACACAATTATCATATTTCTATACAATTTTTAAATGGAAATTCGAATTATCTATTTTTTAATTATATAATTTTTAAATAGTGTTTGGGAAATTTCTATCCAACCTATTCTCAACTTTAAGAATTTACAGAATTTTCTGAAGAAACATTCGTTTTCAGATTTTTGATCGTCAAAATGATTCTGTAAGATTTTCTTACAACAATTTGACTCATGTTTGCATTGAGCTATTAACCTTGTTATGTATCTATTACATATTTCTCTTATGTTTGAATTCATTACTCTGTGAGAATGCATTATTTTTACATTTTAAAATTCCATGAATGTAATAGCATAAATATTAGTTAAATGTATTTGTATATTTAACTGTTATCAAAAGAAAAAGATTTTTCTGAACTAAAACATTAGATTCATAGTTACCGGCAAAGGGGGAAGATAAAAACTACTTTTCCCGCAAAACCCGTCGGAATTAAAATTGCAATTTTAGACGCTGCTGTTGACTGATTTAATTTCCTTGAATAACTTCTCTCAGACTTACATTTTTAAAGTAAAAGTTTTGGATAGCTCTTTACCGGAATTTCCCAACGTAGGCAAAAAATGGAAAAAGACAGAGGCTTAACATGCGTCCTAAGTAAATACAATAAAAAGTGCCGAAACTGTGAGTTCGTAATGTCTGGCCGTCATGTGGTTGCCAAATGCAAGTAACTCGGCGGTCATTGTTTTTGAGCGGTACGGCCCGGTTAGGGAAGTTCCGGGTAATAAAAAATATATTTTTCTCGCGTTTTAAATTTAAATCAAATTGAATTCTGTAAACCAAATATAAAGTTGCAATTGGAAAAAAAACTCGAAATAAATTATACAAGCTTAATAATTCTTCTTTTTTTTCAATAATCACATCAGTGATTAACTAGACTTTCAATTAATTATCAAATTATGTCTTTAGAAAATTTACTTGCTGGCACTACTTACTTACAGTTGGCTCGAAAAAATCAAATTACTTGAATTCTATTACTCGTTCAATTAAGATCGTTTAAATATTCACCGTATCTATGAAATTGCAGCTATAGTTATATGTTGAAAAAAGTATATTCGAAATAACTCGAAAAGTTATTGAAGCTAGAAAGTTGCAAAGAAAAGTTTGCAGAAAAGTCATGATCTTCGATACCAACGTCGTAAAGGCTAACTTGATCTTCCACTCTGGTTAACTTTTGCAGTTGATCAAAGTGCGAGAAGGAAAACGTTGCGTCATTTCTGTCGTTGCATTGCTTTGAATGCCAAACAGGAAATACACATGCCGGTGCGTGTATACGCGTGAAAGTATTCTCTTTTTTTTTTTTAGTGTGGCTCGGATAACGTGATGGCCAGCGAGTGTCGGCGTACGTCTGCGGAAGTCTCGGAAAGGGAATGCGTGTGTACACATTAGGTGGACACTGGACGCACGCGCACAGACAGAGACTGAAATCGGGACGTGTTTTTCAATTATAATTTTGTTCACTCTGTCTTTAGACGACAAAGAGTGACTCATTTTGTATCTTTTTTATCTGTGGTTATACATACCGCGATTTCGGTGTTATTTACTTTTTTTTCATATCGGCTTGATACGAATAACACTATTCATTGTACATAAGTATACATATGATATAGTAGATGTTGATGCTTATATGAAGAGATATGATGCGATAAAGCGATATGTGTAAATAGGTCAATGACACAGATTGTTTAGGAATCGGTTTTTGGATAGTGTAATTGAAAATATAACGAAAAGGCCCCATGGTAAATAGTGTTTCAATGAAAAAATTATCTGCAGATATTTGAAATATTAAAAATTAAAGCTTTTTTTATGATTTTTATAATGGATGATTCATAATTATTCTTGAACGAATTTAATTTCTCTAATTGAAGGCAAAAACAGATATTGGAAAAAGTATAAAAGTTTGTATGAATTGAAGTACTTTTTATTAAATTACCAGTAAAAAAAGATTGAGTTCAATCTCGCTATTCTATTGTCATTTTGAGATCTAATTAAAGTTATGATAGAACTTTTTTCCATTGAACTTACTTGACCGGCAACTGTTTAAAAAAAAGCCGAGTTGATCTACCCTAATATTTGTTACTCTCGAATCAGTAGTAGGTATACCTCATGCAACAGAATAAAGTAAGCCTTACACATTTATTATTTTTTTTAATGCAAGAACTCAGTTTCTTATTTCATTGAAAATTCTCATATAAATATAACATTTTTTAATATAAAATATAAAAAAAAATTTGCTAAATTTTATTTGGATATAACATATAGAGTTTAGCGCGCTAGCATATACTTTAAAATTTTTATGCCTTTCAAAGAAAAATAAAACTTTTTTCATTAACATAGAGTAAGAAATTGCTATCTTTTGAAATGAACATATCCAGATTTAGAAAACAGATTTACCGCAAAAACTTAAATTAAACTTTTCTTCATTCCTTCTTACAAAATATGCGAAATTATGCCTTTAAATAAAAAAATGAAAATTACCTAAATATAAATGATACAATTTTTCCAGTGCAAGTGCAATGATTGAGCAGTAAAACTTAAAAGAAATTGCAATATTGCACAATGTGCATCCTCAATTCGGTCTCAATTGGACAGTCATTGACCGTCAACGTCTCATCTATATATGTTTAATGTTACGGATATTGTGGTCGCGGTGCAGAATTGATATAAGCAACTTCTCACGGCATAGACACGTCATAAAGCGTCCTTGTACATCCTTTTCGAAAAGAAATCCCGGTAATATTGACTAGAATGTGCAGATTAAGCGAAATCCATTGTTAATAAAATCAATCGATGTCGTTAATACATAGTAATACATTTCAAACCGTTACAAATTTTTACTTTTAAACAGTAAGTATACGTAGTGCTGGTGTGGATGCACTTACGCACAGAGAATCTCAATAGCTAAAAATAATTTACTTTACACAAGATACCAGTTGTTTGTCTTATAAAATATCAGGTAACTTATACGTATCATGGATTGAAAGTGCATTTAGTACAAGAAAAGGGATAAGTTTGTAGCAATGTACTATGTGCAGGATGATTCATATGATAGATTAGATTAGTTTGATTGTAACTGATCGATGCCAATGCAGTTACAGATGTGTTAGGTCATTGACGATGAAAATCATCCAAATTGGAAATATATTTCAGAATAAAGATTTAGATGGAAAAAGAGCTATAAGTCTGAAAGTTTAAAGTAAGGTGAATTAAAAAGAAACTCATTTTTATTATTATAATCTAAGAGATTACAAAAATATACTTTTGCAACAAAAATGTAAGACTGAATCATCATGTTTAAAGTATACCCATTAAATCTCGAGCTTATAATTAGCAGTAATAAACAATCGTCAACCAAACTTCGCAACTAATTAAGGGCGGGAAATTTAAATTTTTAGTGACTCCGACGTCTCCTTAACTTTATAATTTTGTAATCCAAGTAGGAGTAAATTAAGAATATTTTATTTAAAATAAAGAGTGGAGAACAAAAAAACTTGACCAAGAAAGTTACCCGTGTACAAAAAAATTTAGCCAATGGAAGTATTAAAAATATTAAATTTTAAATTTTTGCAATATACAAATGGCAAGTAATTGTAAAACGGCGATTATACTCAAATTTTATTACCTATAAATCTTTTCTTTTTAACTTTCGAGTTAAATATTCTCGACAATAAATCGAGTTAAGATCACTCCCAAAGGGTGCCACATTATTCTACAACAAATTTAACATTGTTTATTACCGTATACGAGTGATTTTTTTCAGTGCACGAGTGTGAAAAATAATGTTTTTAGAATAAAAGGTATGCAGGTTAAAGTTTTATATAAATTAAATGTTTACAATGCTAAATGGTCTAAGCTCAAGTCTTACAAATTCTACCTTTTCACTACAAACACGTTGTATTTTACTTTTTTAAAGAATTTCATAATGCACGGATAAACAGGCTAAGCTTTGTTATCCAGCCAAGTTATTTCGTTCGATAAATCTAGTCCAATATAGATAAAGGCTTATAATCTTTATACCTCAGCAGAGTCTCGAGATACCGTGCGATAAAAAAGAAAACTAATGCGTCGCAAAAAATATAAAGCCCCGCAGTTAATTTCGTGCCACGTCACGGTCCAAATTTCGTCAAAGATATCATTCAACATCGGACAACAAGAAGCATTATTCACCCGCGGATATCCACAATCGTAAACTTTTTTATCCAGCCAAGTTAATTCGTTCGATAAATCTAGTCCAATATAGATAAAGGCTTATGATTTTTATGCCTCAGTAGAGTCTCGACATACCGTGCGATAAAAAAGAAAATTAACGCATCGTAAAAAAGATAAAGTCCAGCAGTTAATTTCGTGCCACAACAGGGTTAAATTTCGTTAAAGAAATCATTCAAAATCGGACAACAAGAAGCGAGGTTCACCCGCGGATATCCACAATCGTGATTTTTACACATTTATTAACAAAAAAAAAAAGGACATTCCTTTTATCGCGCGCCATTTCTTTGGATAGTGACGGTAGTATTAGTATTCGCTATCTCCTAAAAGAAAAAAAAACTTTAAAAAAGTAAAATGTAGATTTGACACATGTTTGTCTTTGGCGCTTTTCCGCCGCGCCCGACCGGCGGCGGCCGGCGGCCGTGATGAACACACTCTCATTGCGTCACACAAACAAAAATTTTAAGGTTGTGTATCGTGTACAATTATTGTACGTGTATGTACGTGTGAGGCTACCTTCATTAGTTCAAGCACTTCAAGCGGAGGGCAGAGGGCGCTGTTTAACTGCAGAGCGCAGGTATACCGACAGAATAGAACAAGCGTCTTGTTTGAGTGAAATGTGCTCATAGCGGATAGCGTCCTGCCGCCTGCGCCTGTAGACTCTATAAAGACTCATAGCTCTAGCAAATAGCAGAGAGAGAGAGAGAGTTGGTGGGGAGGTTATAACACATCATAACTCCTCCAAAATCACGCCCGTCCAAGCTCTGGAGCGAGAAACGCGGTTACCTCTGCACAGCTGCACACTGTGAGCCGTGCCCAGCCAAACTATCTTTACTTTCTTTTATATTTTATTTGCATTATGTAGCTGTACTTAGGCCATGGCCAGGTAGTTATCTATGCGAATAGAAAATGAGAATTATGCACGGACAGTACACATACAAGAGACAGAGAGAGAGAGGTGAATAAAAACATATGATAGGACAGCGAACACACGATGCCTGCTTAGTCGAGAGGCCGGCATTGTAGAAGTGCAGTTCTGCTGCGTGAGAGAGAGAGAGAAAGAGAGAGAGAGATAGACAGAAAGAGGGGGGGAGAGTTCTGGTTCGAACTGCGAGCGGCGTTCGGCAAGAGGGAGAGAGAAAGAACGAGAGAGGGCGCAAGCGCCGGCATCAGGACCGAGGAGCAGTTGTGTAGAGTCGTTGGGTGCCTCGAGGGGGCATCCGGGAGGGGATTCTAGTTGCGCTCAGCTGCGGCTCCGAAAGGAAGCGAGTGCAGAATCGACCGTTCGCCGCAGGCCGCTTCGGTTCGTATTATACCGCCGGCAGTCGCTGAAACTCGTCGTCGTCCGCACACACGGCACACACCCTCCACCTATATCATACAGTATACATATATAGAACCTTTTGCTCTACCCTCTTCTGTATACACACACACGTTCTCACTCACTTGCGCGCGTGCGTGTTTCTCCGTTGTGTGTGTGTGTGTGTGTGTGCGTGCGTCGGGTCTCTCTCGCTCGTTTTTTTTTCAACGAGTGCGTACGCTATAAAAAGAAAGAGCCGCCGCGGCCAGGCGTGTTCTATTCACTTACGAGGCGTGCGATACCTCTTCGGTATACTTCATATATATATATATATACATATATTTATAAAAGCGACGGGCCAAACGGAGAAGGCGGTTCTCCCTCCCTCGTCGCGCGTGACGCCGCCGTTCGATCGTGTACCATTCGCACAGTAGCCAACCCCTTGTGGCATATATACGAGAGTGTGCGCTGCTCTGCTGCAGTTATACAGAGAGCGAAAGATCCGCCGCCGCCGCCGCCGCCTCCGCTGCCGTTGCCGCTGCAGGAAGTGTGTGGTGTGGGTGTGTGTGTGTGTGTGTATAGGTGTGATACGTGCGAGTGTGCACTGTGCAGTGTGCATCTCCGTCCGCGCACATCAAGAGGTAAAAGAAGTGGTGCACACAACCCGGCAGCCGCAAAGTGCCAAGAAGGAAGAAGTACGGGATACATACGCGTACACAAGCAGAAAGTGAACACCTTGCACGCGCTGCATGTCTCTCTCTCTCTCTCTCTCTTTCTCTCTGGCCGCATAAAGTGAGTGTCCGCACTGTATCAGTGCGAGAGTGTGCGAAAAGGTGAATGCAGTCGGAGTGAGCTGGCAGTGAGAGAGAGAGTGAGCGAGAGAGAAGGAAAGAGAGTCTGCCACAGGAGGACGATGCACACTCAGTGAACGAGAGGAGGAGAGGAAGAAAATCTGCTAGCTTGGTTAGTATACACACACACCCACATATATACGTACACACACAGATATACGTTGCTGCCTCGTCGCTGCTGCATATGCTGTGCACGCCCGACTCTCGACGTCTATACACGTCGAAAGTGAAATACAGCAGCAGCAGCAGCAGCAGCAGCAGCAGCAGCAGCGGTGGTGGCGGCAGTGTTATAACGGTGGTTCTTACATATATCCGTCTCTCTTTCTGTTTTCGGTTTCAGCCGACGACGGTGTGCGCGGCGTCGATATAATATGAGGGTCGCCTGGCAGAGTACCATCATCGTCAGCAACAGCAGCATCATCGGCGCAAACCAGAGCAGTAGCAGCAGCAACAGCAGCAGCAACAGCAGCAGCAGCAGCAGCCAGCGGTGTGCGCCGAGGAAAAGTCACGAGGGCCGAACGAACGCAAAGGCGAGCGATTACGGCTGTGGCGGTTCTCGATGATTCCAACGGAGCATCAACACCGGCGGCATCGGCATCCTTGCATCGACGCCCAAGCTGAGGCCTACACGAGTCTAAAATCACTGTTCCACCGAGTCGAGGTGGACCTTGGACATCAGCAGCAACACCGCCCCTACAGTCCCGGATGCTGCGCCGGCTCTACCTGCACCGGTGAGCCAACCAGCGGCAGCAGCAACAGCAGCACGAGAAGACGTAGGCAGACGTCCTGCTATGCTCGTGGTCCCGAGGTCCCGAGGCCGAGAACAGACGGAGGCCGACCTGCACTCCTGCTGACCTGCACCGAGCCCCGGGGCATGACGAGCCCAAACAGCCGACCGACCAACAGCAACAATACCACCACCACCACCACCACCACCAGCAGCAGCAGCAGTCGACTACAACACACGACATTGGCGTTGTTGCTGTCAGAGCCCAAGCTTGCCTACTCACCTCGTCGATGCAGCAGCCACAGAAGGGGCAGCAGCAGCAGCAGCAGCAGCGTCAGCAGCGGCGGCAGTGGCAAAAGCCGGGGACAAAGATGCCGAAGGTAGGGACGACCAGGCTGCGTTATCCCTCCGGTCGCCTCAAACACGGCTGCGACTGAATCCGATCTTCGTCTTTATTCTTTACACTTTGGTTTTTTATAACTTCTTTTGTTGCTGCACAAACACTGCGCGCACGCACACATGTGATACACGTTACGTATATACACGCGATATATAAGCGTGAGGGCGGTGAGTGCAACCAGTGAGTGCGTAATAGGACATATACCGAGAAATAAAAAAGCAAAATTGTAGTCATACAGTGTGCGAGGGAGAGAGTGAACGTATACAATAGTGTGCGACGAGGGGGAGGAGAGAGAGAGAGAGAGAGAGTAGCGGTGGTGTGCGCGCGCGCGAGAGAGAGAGAGAGTAAGCGAAAAATCGCGAGGAAGATGAACTCGATGCTGTACACCCTGTACGGGTTCGCAGTGTTTTTCATGGTGTTCTGGACCGTGATGTGGATAGTCCACGTCCTCGCGCTCATAGCCGGCCGCTGGAAGCTCCATCGCAAGTTGAACCAGGTGCCGACCTACGAGACACCACTGCCCGGTGTCTCGATAATCAAGCCCCTCATGGGCGTTGATCCGAATCTGTTCAGCAATCTCGAGACCTTCTTCCAGCTCGACTATCCGGTCTACGAGCTGCTGTTCTGCATAGAGGACGAGCAGGATCCTGTGCTCATGCTCGTTAACAAGCTCATAGAGAAGTATCCCAAGGTCGACACGAAACTGTTTGTGGGTGGCCGGGCTGTAGGCGTCAACCCCAAGATCAACAACATGCAGCCGGCCTACGAGGCCTCCAAGCACGAGCTCATACTCATCAGCGACAGCGGCATAAGGATGAAGGAGGACACGCTTCTCGACATGGTCAACTACATGACCGACAAGGTGGGATTGGTCCACCAGATGCCATTTACCTGCGACCGCGAGGGTTTCGCCGCGGCCTACGAGAAGATCTTCTTCGGTACGGTGCAGTCGCGTATGTACCTAGCTGCCGACCTCCTCAGGATAAACTGTCACACGGGCATGTCGGCCCTCATCAAGAAGGCACTGCTCGAGGAGGTCGGTGGCCTCAAGACCTTCGGCGTCTACCTGGCCGAGGACTTTTTCTACGCCAAGTCGCTGACGGATCGGGGCTGGAAGATCACGGTCTGCTCGCAGCCGGCGATGCAGAACAGCGGACACTGCGAGCTCTACTCGTTCCAGGCGCGGCTCAGGCGCTGGGCCAAGCTAAGGGTGGCGATGCTACCGACCACCATAGTCCTCGAGCCGCTCAGCGAGTGCCTCATCCTCGGGGCTTGTGCCAGTTGGGCCGCGGGGGTCCTCTTCGACTGGGACTCCCTCGTCTTCTATCTGGCCCACATAGTGCTGTGGTTCCTCTTTGACTGGACACTCTTGTGCGTAGTGCAGAACGGGCCGCTGCCCTTCAACGTCATCGAGTTCGTGATCGGCTGGATGCTGTGCGAGACGACGAGGCCCTATCTGTTTGCCCAGGCGGTGCTGGACCCACTGATACAGTGGCGCTCGAGGATCTATCGGCTCAAGTGGGGCGGCGTAGCCGAGGAAGTCAAGGCCAAAGTCAAGTACTGAGGGACCCTGAGAGAGCTGTTGCTTCTCTCTTTATTCTTTCTTCTTTTGTGTGTTCTTTTTTTCTTTCACACCTTTTCTTTTCTTTTTTTTTTGAGAACTCGAGGTACTTAAGTGGACGTCTTTTTTCGGCAGAAGATGTACAGTGTGGTGACGCAAGTGTATCATAGTTATTTATTTCCTTTTTGATCTACGTCTATAACCGTGGAGGTTGACTTCTTTCTTTTTCTCTCTTTCATTTCTTTGGTTATATGTAGTGCGCGAGTGCAATATAAAGAGGTGAGAGGTTAGGAAGAGTAGATGGAAGGGGAGGATTTGACTTCTTTGCTTACCCTTGTGATTACCTGACTGAACGATCCTATATTATATATAAATACATATATGTATATATATAGCTACGGTGGATGAGGAGCCTCTTCTCAGGATACTGAGGTGACTGGATCGTCAGCGAGGAGGTTAAGGATGTTGTAATATTGTAGCATTAAGAAAAAAAAAAGAAAAAAAAAAGGAAACATTTGCGAGTGATCTTTGAGCCGCCGCCCGCGCCGCGTCACGCGCCTGTGCGTGCACCTACGCGGGAGCTGCCAAGGATCGCGATATTTCTTTGTCGGACCATCTCTTTTTCATGTACGATGTAATTATTTATCATACGGCTAATTAACGATAATGTGTATACCGTCTCTCGGCCAATAATAATTGTAAACGACGCGGAAAAAGAAAAAACATGACGTTCGAATGTACATCGATATGCGTGTGTTTTAATTGTATGTGTGCGGGCGCGTCGGGTATAAGTAACGTCGACTCGGACGATTAGTTTTTGTTTTATCTTCTTTGTTATCGCGATTCCCTGATTGGATATCGGTCTGAACAAATCATCGTTAAAAAAAAAAAACACCTCGTGCTCAAGGGTTTTGCTTTTACTTACAACTAATCATGTACAATTTTATTTTTACAAAATATCAGTATATCGACGCGCATTTCGATCGCAATGAAAAGTTTGCTGTCTCCCAGCAGCAAGCCACTTCCTTTTTTATTTATTTTTTAATCGCGATCGTAAGTTGATTTAACGCTCGATAACAGATTTTTTTTCTTTTAATCGCACGCGAGGACAATATCGACAGCGGTCGACGTTACTTGCGCTCGACGCGCGATGGGTGGACAGCGGTAGAAAACAAAAATACCGGAAAACATTCCTATACTGTGTTGCGCTATCCCCCCCTGCCCTAGTAATTTCCAGTTTCCCCTTTTACTTTTTTTGGTAAAACAAAAACAGACGATAATGCAACATATTACTGGACTCTTCTCCAAAAATTTCTCCCGGTGTCTAATTTGCATAATATACTATATATAGCGCATAATACAATCCAGCTTGTCGCGGAATAACCTCTTTTTCAATCCGCATTTCGGGACAAAATGGAAGTAGCTCGACGGGGACAGTTTTGACGTCGATAATCCCTTTCCTCCTCATTTTACTTTCTCACAACGATTGTACTACTTACCCATATAGCCGCAGCTTTCGTCGGGGTCGATGACGCGCTGGAGATCGAAGCACCATATCAGTTTCGTTTGCCGATCGTCTCTTGCGTTTGATCAATTTTAAAGCCAGGCTTGTGTTCAGTTCCGATCTTGCGTTTATATTCAATCGAGCCGGGAATAATTACGTACATTTCACTTTTTTGCTTTCAATCAATTTGGTTTATTAATTTTTATGTAGCTAATTCGTCAAATATTTATCTTTTACTACAAAAAGATTCAACAAAAACTACGGTAATTTTTGCTAATAATTAGTAGAAACTGATTCACTATAAGACGTTGTCTTATCTGCGTGATAATGAAAATGTTAAGAACTTTGGTTACATTTATCCTAGTCGAAAAAAAAAAATTTTGAGTCACTTTCAAACCATTATTTACCAGTATGTAAAGTTTTATCAAGAATCAGTACGGTAATTTTATACCGACAGTACTACTTTAAAATAAATTCCGCGTATTGGGAGGGTGGGGTTATATTTGTCGAATAGTAAATTTACCGATGGGTAAAAATGCCGAAAATAATTTACCGAAAGTTAAGTTTACCGAAAGGATAATGTTGACGAATTCTTTTTCGCCGAATGGTTCAAAAAGCCGAAAATATATTTAAGGTATAAAAACAAAACGATGGGTCTATTAAAAGAAAAGTAAAATCTCAGATTATAAAAGTAATGAAAGTAATAATACCGAAATAAGAATTCAGACAAGTAAAAATGCCGAATAAAAAATTCAGATGGCTAAAAATGCCGAAATATAGAAAAATCAAATTAGGGGTTTATTAGATCGATACAAACATTGTATTCCTTCCGTTTATAATTTCCAAAGCACATCACAACGTGCGGTAGCTCTCCAAAGACAAGTCTATGCGTTAAAGCCTAAATGCGTGACCAGAAGCCACTATATTCTTAACATTTGCCTTTCCGAAATTTACGTATAGAATATCTTTCAATTGAATGCCAAACCCTGACAATTATGGGCTCGCTAAATAAATTTAAGTAAAAATTCACTCTATTTTTACATTTATTTTTTATTACACTAAATAGTGACTCTTATAGAGTAAAAAATTAATTTGATCAAATACAGTAGTAAAACTCATTCTAATCCCTAGTGTTGTAAGTAAAGCCTAAACTGTACTCTAAAAGCAGTTTATAACATTACAAGAGTGAATGCATATACTTTGAAAAGGTGCAAGAGAGATAAATGATTTTGTGAATTGGAAAAATTAGTAATTTAATGATATTTATAAGTAAATCTTTTATGAATCTCATTTTCTTTTATTATAATTTGTTTCTCGCACTTAGCTTGGAAACGATTGAAGCTATGCAGGAAAACGGAAAAAAATTTAGGACTTATTAAAGGAGAATTGACTTTTAGTTATTGATCCATAGACATACTTATTAAAACTGTATTTATTGAGGTTAAAATTCCTTTTTTGATTATATCTCGAGAACTGCTCTAGCAAAAAACCAATGTTTTAGTTTTCGTAGGAAAAATCGATATCTATATAAATTTTTGAAAAATCTTATTTTTTGAGGTTAGAATTCGCTTTTCGCGTTTATATCTTAATCTGTTTGAAGCTAGAGCAAAACGAATATAATTTTCAGCTAATAAATCCATGTAATCGCCGAGTGTTCGCCGAGAGCCCTTATACGGCGCGTGAGTGCGAGAGAGAGAGAGCACTACTAAGCAGGAGCCTGATGACGGCGCGCGCGCCTTATGAACAATTAAAAAGACAAGGGCTTAGAGTAAAAAAACATTAATTTTCTTTTTTAGACATTGTTATATGCA
>UELU01132670.1:0-10698 GCA_900490025.1 Megastigmus dorsalis
CTCACTGGGGACTACAACAGCAGATGGGAGCACGCAAAGCAGGCCACTCTCTGCTTCAACTGCCTACGACAGGGACATAGTGCCTCCGCTTGTGCCTCTAATGGGAGATGTCGTACCACGGGTTGCAAGGAGAAACACCACACTCTGTTGCACTAAGACTCCAACAAGCTGAAGGCGCGTGAGGAGCCGCCACTGGATACGAGTAACACAAAAATGGCACTTCTCGCTACCCAAGTAAGTACTAGAGTAACAGACTCTTTTTCCACCTCGGCACATGGAAAGTCAGTACTGCTCGCCACTGCCATAGTGCTGCTTGAAGCTCGCTCAGGGGCTTCTATAAGCGTTCGAGCCCTGTTGGACCCGGCATCAGAAGGCTCGTTCATCACGGAACGAGTGCTACAGTCTCTCTCACTGCCACGAGTGAAGACTGTCACGGAGGTCAATGGTGTCGGTGGAGAAGTGTCCATAACCTCAAAATGGTCTGCTGAAGTGAAGCTCCGCACGAACCACAAGCCTAGCTTCTCTTTAACATTCAGTGCCATGGTGCTAAAGAACTTAACTTCTTTTTTACCCAGGAAGGAGTGTGTAAAAGGACCCTGGCCGCATCTCAAGGACCTTGAGTTGGCGGATCCTGACTTTTTTAAGCCCGCCAAGGTAGACTGCATCCTGGGAGCAGACCTCTACGCTGTTCTGCTGCAAGAAGGTGTCCGGAAAGGCAACCAGGACGAACCAATGGCACAAAAGACTACGCTGGGCTGGATCTTGACAGGAGGTGCAGGGTCTGTAGAGGCTCCGACCAACCGAATCAACAGCTTCTTCGTCTCCAGGAGTACCCTCGATGCGTCTCTCCAGCGACTATGGCAATTAGAGGAATTTCCATGTAAAGTGCACTACACCGAGGCTGAACAGAAGTGTGAAGACCACTTCGTGAGCACGTATTCCAGAAATTCAGCAGGAAAATTCGTGCTAAGGCTGCGTTTTTCACAAACCCCTTCTCTACCAGGCACTCAAAAAATTGCTCTATCTCGTTTCTTACAGTTGGAAAGGCGTCTGCTAGTGAAACCTGATCTACGTACGACATACTGCAAATTTATGGCTGAATATCTGTCACTGGGTCACATGGAGGTTGTGTCTGCAGCCGACTTCGACAAGGAACACTCTTCCTTCCTGCCCCACCACGCTGGCAGACGACGAGCGGCATCGATTTCCGACAGGAGCCGACATCCTAGACCGCCATACCTATGTCGACGACGCCTACGCCGGAGGAGACACGCTGCAGGAAGCATTACTGGCGCAGAAGCAGTTGGTCACCATTCTCGAGTCGGCTGGGATGGCTCTAGACAAGTGGTCGGCCAACGATCCGTCGCTGGTATCGACTTTCGACTCCGCGAAAATGTCATGTTGAACCTTCGATGAGCCTGAATTGGTTTCCACGCTTGGATTGCTTTGGGAGCCTTCTCACGATGCCTTTGGTTTCAGGTCCCGCCTCTCTCCTTCGGAAGGCGAAATCACCAAGCGAGTCATCCTCTCGGAGGTGTCTCGGCTGTATGACCCCCTAGGCTGGGTTGCGCCAGTCGTCATCGTGCCCAAGATTCTCATGCAACGGCTCTGGATCACCGGTGTGAATTGGGACCAGCGAGTGGACGACGAAACCATTGCTGCATGAAAGAGTTGGCGAGTGCAGCTGCCGCAGTTGGAGAAACTGCGCATTCCCCGCTGGCTCGGGACTTTCAGGAGCACTCGGTGGTACCTCCACGGATTCTGCGATGCTTCGCAACGGGCCTATGCTGCTGCAATCTATGCGGTGGTATTGGACGAACCGGAAGCGCCAAGATCGATATTGTTGGCGGCCAAAACCAAGGTTGCTCCCATCAAGATTGTCAGCATCCCGCGACTGGAGTTGTGCGGCGCGCTGTTGCTTGCGAGGCTCATCGATTCGCTGCGAGCTTACTTCTCGACGTCGCCAAAGGAGATCTACTGCTTCTCGGATTCGCAAGTCACGCTAGCATGGCTGAACAGTCACCCGGGCCGATGGACTACCTTCGTCGCCAACAGAGTAAGCGCGATTCTCACCACGCTTCCTGAGGTTAAATGGCAACACGTTCGCTCCAGCGAAAATCCCGCTGACCTCGCCTCAAGAGGTTCGACTCCCGAACAGCTGATGAGCGATGCTCTATGATGGAAAGGACCGCCGGGGCTCACTCGTCGATGGGAGGACTGGGTGCAACCCTGTACGCCTTGCGTCACGAACCAGGAGGAACGCAAAGAGAGCATCTCTCTGACCACTCAAGTTCCAGGGATTCACGCGATTGAGGTAATCATCTCTAGATTCTCCTCTCTCTATCGGCTTGTTCGTGTTTTAGCCTACGTACTGCGATGGAAACAGCAATCTGCGCGGCGAAAAGGTGGCCCTCTCTCCGCTGGCGATCTCTCCCGCTCTCGCACCTGCCTGGTACGAGCTGTGCAACTGCAGTACTTTGCCGAGGAGATGCAATGCACACTCAACGGAGACGAATTGCCGAAGCGCAGTTTTCTACGCCGCTTTCTACCCTTCGTAGATAAGGATGGCGTTCTTCGCATCGGAGGCCGTTTACAAAATGCTTTCTTGCGCGCGGAGGAAAAGCACCACGCTATCATTCCAGTTGGCAGCCATCTAGCGGAGCTCCTGATCCGCGATGCACACCAGCGTACACTGCACGGTGGCCCGCAGCTCGTGATGAGTTATCTGCTCCGGGCCTTCTGGATAATGCACGCCCGGAATAAAGTAAGACGTCTCACTCGAAGGTGCATCAGATGCGTCCGCTGCCAAGGACGGCTTCAGCAGCAGCAAATGGCACCACTTCCGGCTTCTCGAGTGACCCCCACGCGCCCCTTCGCTGTCTCGGGATTGGATTACGCCGGACCCTTCCAGGTGCGCACTACAAAAGGCCGTGGCCACAAGGCCTATAAGGGATACGTGGCCGTGTTCGTGTGTATGGTCACTCGCGCCATCCACCTAGAAGTCGTGTCGGACTGCACGACGCAGACCTTTCTTCAGGCTCTCAAGCGATTCACCTCGCGTCGAGGGATCTGCAACACGATCATCAGCGACAACGCCACCAATTTTCATGGAGCCTGCGCCGAGCTGCAACGGATGTTCACCAACGCTTCGGAATGTTACAACGCCGCCATCTCTGAGGGGATCGAATGGAAGTTCATCCCTCCCCGAGCTCCTCATTTCGGCGGGATCTGGGAAGCCGGGGTTAAAGCTTTCAAACGCCATCTACATCGAGTTATTGGAGATGCTACCTTGACGTTTGAAGAGTTTTCGACCCTCGCGAGTCAGATCGAGGCCTGCCTGAATTCGAGGCCGATCAGCGCTCTCAGTACGGACCCGGAGGACGTCGCAGCGCTCACACCTGGACACTTCCTGATTGGCAGCGCTCTAACGGCTCTCCCCGAGCCCCTCACTTCTGATTCGTCTGTTACAGGTATCCCCAGATTCGGAATCGCTACGCAAATGCGCGATCACTTTTGGAGACGCTGGCAAGGAGAGGTCCTTCGCTACATGCAGCAACGCTCCAAATGGACTGAACCGAGTCCCCAAATCAAGGAAGGTGATTTGGTGCTCATTTGTGACGAGCTTCAGCCACCCACGAGATGGCCTCTGGCACGGGTTGCTCACTGTCATCCAGGGCCTGATGGACTTGTTCGCGTTCTCACCTGGAGAACCGCGACTACGACTCTCCAACGCCCAGTAGTCAAAGTCGTGCGACTGCCCCTCGACGATGACGCCGTTACACCCTAGCAAGGCATGGCGGGCGGCGACGCTTGTCCTGATGCTCCCACTCCAGCCACGCCTCGGCAACTGTCTTCAGCATCGGCTTCAAGATCTGATTAATAATTTTTGTTCCCTCTTGCTTCTTTCTGTTTATTATTTTTCGCGCAAATAATCTAGCATCTTCTGTATCTTATCCGCTTTATACTAACCACCTTTTTTTTCTCACTTTCAGACGCTTGTTTTGTTTTTTCATCGTCGTCCACGACAACGAGGCGGGCGGTATGTTGCGGCCGTTCCAGTTTGAATTGGCTGCCGCGCACGACTGACGAGTTCCCGCGCTTTGACTCGTCGTCAGACGGTACGGCAGGTCAGCGGACGCGGCTCGCGCCTATTCGCGCTATCTCTGTCGCGCCGTACGGCGCTTAAAAGCACCCGTTCGTCGAGACCTCGCTCTCTTCCGCTCTGACTGCGGCACTGTCCGGGAGCAACTGTGTCGCCGTCGCTCGCTGCAGACTCTATCCGCGAAGCCACGTGTCAACGAAGTCCGTGAAGTATTTAAAATCAACTTCTTACTAACTCTCCCTCAAGATTGTATCTGTTTCGCAAAGAACGAAATAAAATCGTTCTTTCTATTCAAAAACAAGTGAGCTAAGTTTACGACGCCTATCATCTTCCCCCTCCACCTGCGATCCAAACCCAGTAAAGGCGGCCTGCGTTTCACCGATTTTCCGAAGGGAAGAGCCGCCAACGCGCGCACACGCTTGCTCGCTCGTTTGTCTGGTGGCCATTCATAGATAAAGATCTAGAAGAGATAACACGATCATGTATCAAGTGTCTGGAAACAAAAAAGAAACCTGTAAAAATTCCTTTAACGCCGTGGTCGCGGCCAACGATGCCGTGGCATACAGTACATGCTGATTTCTTAGGATCAATCACGAGAAAAACAGTACTTCTAATGATTGACACCCATTCGAAATGTCCAGAAGCATTCATTATGCAAAACATGGGTGAAAAGGCCACGATCGCAGCATTCAAGGAAGTATTGACCCGTTTCGGGTATCCAGCACATATAGTGACGGATAACTACTCGACCTTTGTTAGCAAAAATTGCGAAAAATTTATAAAAAGCTCGGGTATTAGACACTGCACCAGTCCTACTTATTGCCCAGCAACGAAAAATTTAGTAGACATATTTAAGCGCAAGGTTAACTGTATGTTAAAAAGTGATTCGCAAATTGACGACGCTATATAACAATTTTTATTCGACTACCGTACCACATACGTCAACAAACGAATCTCCGGCGATGGTTATGCTAGGACGGGAACTGCGCACGCGATTTTCTCTACTAAGGCCAAGAGAGGCGGAAAGCTGGGTATGTCAAAACCAAAATCGACAGGTAAAAAACCACAAAGGGGCGAGAAAAGCAACATTTGATGTAGGTAATAGCGTAATGGTTACCGATAACAGATCTGGTAAAATGAAATGGACTAAAGCGAAAATCGTGAAAATTGTTGTACCAGGCGTAACATATTTAGTCGAAATTGATGCCAACACCATTTAGAAGAGGCATAGTAACCAGATGATCGAGTGTAGTGACAACGTGTTCGAGGACGATAAAACTGTAAATGATAAAAATATCACGAGTGAGAAAACAATCGACACGCAGCCGACGCTGCGAAGATCCGATAGAATCAAAAATCAAATGCAAACCGAATCTTAAGAAAGCAATTCTTGTTAATTAAATATAAATAATTAAAATATTGTAACGTTGCTTACAAGATACGCCATTCATATAAGCGGGAGAGAGTGCGGTAACCTGAGTATGGCGATGTCAACATCTGCCGTGCGATCTGATGTTTTTGGAACGCGAACGAGCGCGGCCGTATGCGAACGCCATCTGCGCTCGTGATAGGAAGGGGCAGCTCTGAAGCGACCAACATCAGAGACGCACGCTCGTTAATTAACGGAGTCTACGAGTATCAATAAAAGCTTTGTCATAAGTAATATAAGATCGGCCTACTCTTTAACCCGATCCCATTCCGCCTTACACTCAAAAGGAAAGAGCACAGCAGAAAGTTACAAGGGATTAAGCTGCTTGATGAACTTGAGATTGCATTTCCTGCACTCGCATCTGGACTATTTTCCAGAGAACCTTGGAGATTATAGCGAAGAAGAGGGTGGACAATTTCACCAAGACATCAAGGAAATGGAACGCCGTTACCAAGGATAGTGGGATGTTAATATGATGGCAGATTTTTGTTGGATGCTGAAAAGAGAAACCAAGCCGAGGGGAACAAAAAGAAAGAAAAATCCGCTGCACAGGTCATTTGAAGACAGCAGAGTTCGTTACAAAAGAAAGAAAGTGTAAAAAAATTGTGTAACCTTCGATGTTGTAACTCTTTTTTCTAAAACACTAATGCTGTAAAATTTGAAAAACTAAAGGTGAATTTTTGCTTAAAATACGCTAACGCAGTGATATTCCATTTTAGTTTTTTTTTTCGGTCTCTGGAGAGATTTTGAGACCAGAGTCAGATTAAATGCATTGAAATACACAAAAACCATGTATAATACAATTGCAAAAATAAGTATTGCTAGAATACTTCGCTCTTGCACGCAAAATTTAATGTTTTTTAACGATATTATAGTATTTTTACGATTTTTCACCACTTTTTCAAAATTTTAAGGACGTACGAGTAAAATAGACCGCGAATTCGGTTTCAGCACGTCAAAATACACAAAAATCATGTATGATACACTAACAAAAAAATTCATTGTCTGATTAACCCAAGCTTTTCAGTGCGAAGCCTCACAATATTCAGCGATTTTTTTAGGTTTTCCACCAGATTTTCAAAATTTAAAGAGCGTACAAGTAAAATAAACTCCAGTTTTGGCTTCAGCGCGACAAAGTACATAAAAAATAACATTTGCAGACATTTTCAGGTACTCTAAGCTTATTCACCGAACCCTTACCTACTGTAAGCCCCCGTAAGGATCAATTTTCTGATTATCTGGGTAGTTTTTCTCGATTTAAAAAAAAATGAAGGGTCCTGAAGCAATTCTGCGCTCGGATTCCATTTCAGCGCATCAAAATACATAAGAAATGATAGGTCTAGTCTCTGGGTCTGTTCACTTTTTTTTGTGTGCCTGCGTTATTGTTGTTTAAATGTTTAAAATAATATGATTTATATTAAAGTGTTTATATCTTTCAATATTTGATTAATTGTGTTAAGAGAACAAAAGATATATTTTAAACGATTAATTTATTAACGATTTGAATTATTTATCGATTGAAAAGAATACGAGTACTTTTCGTTTCGAATTTCAAGCGCTCATAAAAAAAATCAAAAAGAGTTCAGTCTATGAAACAGTGCACACAGATTCTTTGATGCATTAAGAATAAGTTTTAATAAATAAAGTCACTGAACAGCCTCCAAATTTAAATAATAGCAGTTTAAGTGTATTTTACCGCGAGAACAATCAGCCGCTGAATTGATTTTCGATATTTGAATAGCTCAAGAAAATAAATCTAATTTAGTTATGAATAAATAAATTAAAATGAATGGATTAGGCAATTTTTATTCTAGTATATGTAATTAGTCCCTTAACGAGCAGAAAGTTGAGAAACAGTTATTTATAATTGACTTATTTATTTCTGAGTAATTAATATTTTTCTTAGTATTTACTTATTATTTATTCATTAAATAGTAATAAGAAGCTGGAAGAAGGAATATGGCCGCCGTCCAGTAAACACGTGTAGAGAGTTATGCTCGGAAAAATAGATTAGAAAGTGAATTTTGAGGAAAAGTTGAGTGTTAGTGAATAAAATAACGGAAGCTGTAATAAAATCTTTCGGTTTTAAAAGAGTTAAAATAAAGATAAAGACTATAAGAGAAGAAAGTACAGAGAAAACTCAGAATAGAAACGTGAGGTTAGAAAGGACTAGAGAAATGAGGGGTAAGGGAGATTGAAGATTGAGAAATGAGATATATAGAATATTAGAGGTAATGAAATGAGAAATACAGATAGGAAGAGACACAAGGGGGAAAAAAGACGAGGGAAATATTGGAAGATATATGAAAGGAAATACAGGAAGACAGATAGGTAATAAAAGAGCGTAAGGAGGAGAGCACGAAAAAGAATAACAAATCAACAAAGGAAATAGGGGAAAAGGTAAAAAAATACCAGGAAGAAATGGAAATACCAAAGCAAAAATGGGAAGGACACGAGAGCAGGTGCAAAATGGAATGGAAAAAGAAAGACGAAATAGAGGTAGACGAAAGGTTGGAGGACATGGAAGATAGGATGGAGGGCTTGGAAAAAAGCACGGAAAATTATAAAAAAACTAATAGAAGAATATGAAAGAAAAAGGATTAAAAACAATGTGATTATAACAGGCATTCAAGTTTGGGACGACGAGAGTGAGATAGAAGAACAAGTCAAAAAGTGGTTTGAAGAAAAGTTCAGAATTAATCCGAAAATAAAAAAAAAATGTGGAAAATAAGGACAAAGAAAAGTATGATAGAAATAGAATGTGAAAGTTGGAGTGAAAAAATGAAAATTATGGTGAATAAAAAAAAGTTAAGTGGGACCAGGGTATATACAGAAAGGGACCTAACAAAACAGGAAAGAGAAATGCAGTAGAAAATTAGAGAAATGAAAATAAAGATGATTAAAAGTAGCATCTGGAAAGCTATACGATGGAGAGGATAGCTTGAGGATATTTTGGTATGGAATGAAGAGAAAAAAGTTTTAGAATGGGTGAATAAAAGATAAGAGAAATAAAGAGGCATTCGCACCTCATCACTTGCACAACGTAAGTCCATTCTTTCTTTAAATTACATGCATACTCGTATCATGACGTAAAGAATAATAAATTAGGACAGGACGATGTACAGGATTAGGTCAGGCTCACATGTCACTTAACCTATATTTAACAATCTAATCTAGGTTGAGAAGGAATCTCCTCAAAGCAGTCTTGAACCTGCTGAATGATGGTAGATGACGAATTTCAGCAGGAAGAGAGTTCCATAAATGCATACCCTGCACTTGGAAGGTGTTGTTTCCTACAGTTGTACGCATTCAGGGAATTGCGAGATCTTTTATTTCTCCCCTTGTGGTTGCTCTAGGCACATAAATAGAAAAGAGACAACATAGGTAGTCTGGTGAACGCATATGCATGATTTTGTACATAAGTACCCCAATAAAGTATCGTCTCCTAGTATCAGTGCGCAACCAGCCCAGAGCAGTCCTATGGGGAGAAATGTGCTCATCTCCCCTAACACCTAGTACATATCTCACACTTGAATTCTGCAGTACTTGTAGTCGATTTCTCAACTCCTAAGTGGCATCGAGAAAAACCACCAAGCAGTAGTCTAGATGAGGGAACAACAGAACTGTTGCAAGTTGTTTACGCAATGCCTCAGTGGTGTACCGGCGGAAAAATCTTAAACGGTGTAAGATCCGATTAAATTTCCTCGTAATCATATCCACGTGTGACAACACCGAGGTTAGTGACAGTCTCGGAAAAGGGGACATGGACATCATCTCCAAACCGAACACAGCGGACAGGATAAAAACAAGCTCTGTAACATACCTGTTTCAATCGAAAATAATAGCTTTTGTCTTCGCTGCTTCTCTGCTTGGGGAGGAGTCCCAGGTCTCCTTAACTCTTCCCATACATTCCCATTTTCAAGAGAAGAAAGAGTAATCAGGGGTAAATGAGTGCAAGGATAGGACCCAAAGAAGGGAAACATGCATCATAAGCAGAGAAAGGTAGAAAAAGAAAGGAAAAATATTGGAGGAATGAGAGAGAAAAGGGACATAGAGAAAGCAGGTATAACAGTCCAAAACGAGACAGAAAGAAGGAAAGAAAGAAGACAAGGGAGAAGAACAAAGAAGAGAGAGAAGAGTGGGTTAAAGACATTAGAAAGTAGTTTTGCTAATGAACCAGATTCGTTTAGAGAATTTATTTAAATTTAATATTATTTTAAGGTTTATATTCAAGTCTAGATTTTAATTATTAAAAAAAAGAACATCAAATCCTTATACGAATAGATATTCGCAAGCCATTTTGTATTTGCGAATAGCGCATCGACACGCTGAGACGCCTCAGAGACAGTATTCATACTCGGAGAGCCCGCGAGCAAGAAGACATGCTACGAACACATGTAACACCTATAGATATGTACCTATAGCGCTCGGCCGCTTGTCCGTCCGAGGACTTAGTCAACGCAGTGAGCGAGTATGTTTTCGGCTATAAGCGAGTAGAGCAAGGCAGATTAGACGTGCTTCCCTTTCCCGGCGCCTCTGCCGTGGATCAAAAGCTCCGCCCACTTTCTCCTCTGTCAACGACGCGTTAACGGTGGCGCTGATTGGTTGATTTTCCTTTGGACCCCGCTGAATCCTTATATAAAATGGCTTTCATTCAAATGCTCTGAAACTGTGGGATTTGTCAGTCCTAGATGAGTAGATCAAAATTCTCAGTGGGCACCAAGTCGTAAAAATTCATGGGTTTGAAATATAGGCCACTGAAGTTGGGTTTTTCGTGTTTTTGCGGTAACATTGGGATGATATGCGTGTACATGTTTGAACTTGAAAGATCTATTGCTGGATAACGTAATAAGCAAAATCTCATAAAGTGAAGCCTCGCAGTTCCATATATCATACTCCATAATACCATACCATTAAACGTAACCTGCATAACCTCAAATCATTCGGAATCTGATTCGACAAGATTGAATGAGGGAGATTTAGGAAGAAATAGGGAATAATAAAACTTCTTTAACTATTACCACGCCCACACATAAGGTTATTTTTTATCTAAAGATAAATCACAGTAACCCAATAACCGAATAACCTGAAAATCATAAAATCTTATGTGTAACATCTGAAACGTCATTAACCCATTGAACAATAACTTCATCATTGTCTTTATTTT
>UELU01132675.1:0-14603 GCA_900490025.1 Megastigmus dorsalis
CTCTAGTATATTCTGCCGTGCTTGGTCCCTGCGCTGGCTACCGTAGGTGTAGGTGTGTGGTGGATAGGTCCGTCCGTTCGCGTCGGCGGATGGCCGGCGAAGGAATGCTCGTCGGCGGATGGCCGACGAAGGAATGCTCGTCGGCGGATGGCCGACGAAGGAATGTTGAGTGTTAAGACTTTTCGCCTGTCTTTATACACTCGAGCCGAACTGGCGCGCACCAATGGGCGAACTCGCGAGCCGCCGAGTGCGGTGGTGAGCGCTCATTGGTGCGGCCCAGCTCTCGAGCTCTAAACGCGAGCTACCGAGCGCAAGAGGCTCTATATATATCTATATATATACATGCATGTAACAAGTTCTCCAGTCTTTGCGTCACTTTATTTACCCGCCCTCACAAATTCCTTTCCGGATTAAGTGACCGGAAAGTCGGACGAAACAGAATCCACATAGAGAGGAAGAATCTCTCGTCACAGTTATCATACGTGGCACTTTATTATGTTAAGACAATTACAATAATGTATTCCAATATTCCAATCCAATTTCAATAATAATCCATTTACATTTATTTCGTTAAATTATACTAGCAAGGGTTAAATCTGTGTATCCAGTTAGGCTCTGACTGGATAATAATTCATTGCTGATAAGGCAAGGACCAGCATACTGACCAGAGACTGATCGCGGTAATATGGGTATACTGATCAGCGCCTGATTTCATACTTACTTCTTTTTTGCTTGGATTATAGTAAACTACAAACGTAAAAAAACTAATTATTATTGACTATAAAAATAAAAATCTCTTTAATATTTGAATTAACTTATTCTGCTGCAGTTATAATGTTAAGCATAAAGAAATATGGTATTCTTGATGATATTCAACCTGTTGACGAAAAAGAAAATTACACATTGCCGAGATTCGAACCGGAACCCTGCAAAAAGTTACTATTGCAAACATAACACCTTAGCTCGTACGTCCGAACGTAGTTATTGGAATAACATTGACTGAAAATCGTACTCGCTCATCGCTCTCACTGGCATAAAATAGTTGAAATATATATATTTCGTTTTATTCAAGTAAATTAAGTTCAAATTTACAATAATAAATTACAAATTTATGCCTTTTTATGTACTCACATCGGAAACATCAAAACCATTTTAGTTGCTGAAAAATACTATTACTCCAATGAATAATTTGAAGACATATATTGATGAAGGCCTGACGAAGCCACGATATTTAGAGAAAACGAAAGTAAATCAAATTTTTGATAATGCAAAGGAATTTTCAAAAATAATCAGATGTATAGATATTTAAAATTGTATTAAAAGAATGTACTCAATAAACAGAATTCAAATTTTAAAAATTTAAAAAATTTTAAAAATATCTTTTACCCAGAAGCGGCAGTGGTAGAAAGAGAGAGAAGAATACTTCACTTGCTATGCAATAAGTGAAGCACCAGGGTAGTGTACAGCGAGAGACGGCGAAACAGGGTGTTCAAATTACCTCATGTTCCACTTAAACCAAGAAGCGCTTTAGACTGGGCCGTAAAAACGGGGCACGTTGACCAAGATGTCACTAGGAACACCTGTGTGTCGAATCGGTAGCGAGTTCAATTCCACATCCGGTTCGGTTCTAATCAGTTTCGGTTCAGTTCCTGTTAGTGGTTAAAATGCAGATGGACGGACGGACACTGTTCTTATTATTTAATTATATAAGAAAAGATTTTATACGTTGCGTGTCATCCTGAAGACTACTAAGAATAGCTCTTAAGTTTGGAATCAAAGAAATCGTGGAGTCTAAATGAAATTTATATAAAACTGTAAATGTCTGCGTTTGGATTCACCAAGAAAATTTTACTTTTTAGGCCTACGGTCGCTCGGTCAGCAGAGCGATTTTTACAGAAAATTGAAAATATTGTAAATCATTGTGACGATGGTTGTAATGTAGATGATTATTATATTATTATTATTATATTATTAACGTTCGAGTTTTCAATATCGTTTTTTATAAAACTATGCCCCGAAATCATCCTTCCACTACTACCGTCGCACAAGAGACAGGGTCCTCTGTCTCGCTCGGCTAGCCAGCCGGAGAGGAGACTATCCTTTTTTTCGCGGGGCAAGGATAGGGTACAATAATTGATTGATCAATGGTTTAATGCTAAGAACCGCGTCGAGCGGCCTTTATTATTTCCGAAGTGAGCAAAATATACATAGCCCCCGCTGGAGCTTACGGCTGTCGGCCGTGGATGTTTCGCGCACTAGACCGGCATTTACATTCGGCTAATCGAGCCTCAACGAAGAACGCGGAGACACGTGCTTCCGATAGCGGCTTCTTTTAGCCTTTTGACCCGTGGCTTTATTTCCGCGGAGAGAGAGAGAGAGAGAGAGTTAACTAGAAACCTGTGCCGCTGCGCTGACGGCTCTTCGACGCTTCGTCGACGGCGATTCCTCTTCTCCCTCTTTGCCGCGTCAGGGACGGACGGACTGGACGAGGATGGCGATCCGGTGTTGCAATGCGGCCCCGTGCCGCTGCTGGCTCGACGAACGGCCCTGGCTGGACGGCCCTTGCTGGAGTGGCTCGCTGCTATTCTGGCTGGCCGGCTTGCGAGCTTCACCGGTCTTCTCCCCGAAGTTGATGGCTGGCCGTCGGCTTCATAGCCATAATCCCTTCCTCAGTCCTCCTGGGTTTTGTGGCCCTTGGCCTCCTTTGTCAATTGTCGCAGCCAGTTGAGCCGGTGTCCGAGAAGAGAGTGTCTCCGCTCTCACGCATCGGAGTTTCGCTCTCTTTTCTGGGTTCTCCCACTACTCTTGTCTCTCTCTCTCTCTAATGCGTAGGGCAGTACCTGTTTCTCTCTCTCTCTCTCTCTCTCTCTCTCTCTTGCTCTTATTACTTCGCCATCGCGGGTTAATATTCGTAAATGTATTTGGCGTGTGCACGCGTCTCCTGACGCCTTCTTACTGTAACGCGGAGTATTGTGACGTTATTTACACCTCACATCATAATGTTCCCTTAGACCAGTTATGATTGTCTCGGTAATGATTAGTGCAATAAATGTTCAACTAGAGCAGTAAATAAACGGAAAAAAGCATTACGTAGCTGCATTAATATTTTTGATGTAGGACGTATTACCTAGTGTGGGTTCAAGAATATTCATTTAAGCACTATAAATAGTTTATTATTAATGAATTTTTAGGCAGGACCACTACACGGTAGTACCAATACCTAGTGACGCGCTAGTTTTTACTTATGTTTTGTGAAATAGAATATTTTTTTGTCATAACCGTATAATTTGATTTTACGGACAGTTTTCAGGAAAATAAAAAAAAATTTAATGTGTTATTTTCGTTAATAAATTGCATAAGTTGATTACGGATTATATGTGAAAATCGCATTATATATATGAAAAATCGTAGGAAAAATCAAATTTTACTGCTACAGTATAAAAGAAATTGTTCATTAAACAGCCCTAAAATTTCACAGCTTGATATAATCCCGTGATACTATTTTAATATCAATACGAATTGTATAATGAATATTATACATACCAATTAACGTCTCGTTAAAATACTCCAGTTCGCTTATATTTTTCTCTCCATCAGCATCAGCTTGAATACGACCAGAATTTTCATTATCAGAAATCCCGTTGCAGAACATAGAAAAAAGTTGTGATAATGGTATCGTTATTTCCAGCATAGTTAATGTTTGTAACCAGTTTAATGCCTGTTCCTGAATCTTAACGTTTGTTTTGACAAATCGCTTTGTAACAAAATTGTAAATTCTTTGCGTATTAAAACCTAAGGGACTCATGTCGGGATCTAATATTTTTCTGTTCAAAAATAAAATAAAGATCATCTAAAAATGTTGGTTATCTAAATTTTCATTAACGGTGCGATACTTACGACAATATAATTTTTAGCTCGTGTAACTCATTTTCAGGTACATCGTTAACAATAGCTTCCATCCAATGAGGCATGACGTAATCCCAAATTTGCGGAGTTATAACTTCATATGGTACTAAACAAAACAATCGATTAAGACCATCCTTAAGATGAGACGTTCGTGATGCTAATGTTTCCCTGTGCATATAAGTAATACACTTATTAACATTTCATGTATTAATTTTTATTTTGTTTTGCATTAGTAGAACTTATAATTTAATCACTTATAGTTAAAATTATTTCCCTATAAGTGCCGAGAAAGAAGCTATAGCTATTCACGGACATAATTCTTGGGCAGTATCTGAACTAGAGGTAGCCCAGCTGCACCTCCAACATTTTAGGACAACAGCTGTACTATTTCTAGTCAAGCAGCGATACGGCACCAAATGCTAGGTTAGTGCTTGCCTCAAAGGTTAGGGCAGATGCTGCATCAAAGTTTAGACACCAGTCGCATTGCTAATACCCAATGAAGTGATTAAATTGATACGTAAGGGTCGATTCAGCTATTTCAAAATTACAATTTTTATATTATCTATATTAAAATATATAATAAAAATTATGTAAAGTCTCTAGTGTTCGTATTAATTTACAAAAAAGGTAGAGTGAATTTATGGATTACCGCAAACAAAAGTAATCTTGAAAAATCTTTTATATTTTTTTTTTGACGGAATTTCCAAAGTTAGTGCACTTCTCTCTTCAGGCAATAAGAAACTCTTTATTTTAATAAACAATAATTTAACTGAACAAAATAATAATTAATTTCACAGATCTGCAAAATAAGGGGTTGTGATTGTTGTTAGCCAACTGAGGGTCATTTCCGAAGCAATTTTTTGCATAGAATTCGAATCCGAAGTCAGAATTTGTCCATCACGTCAGATTTTTTAGATATCCTAATCTAAAGGGGCAAAAAAGGCGATTTTTTGGTATATTTGAGGTCCCATAACATCGCGGAAAATTTTTTTTTCTGAAATCGGGGAAAACTATCTGAAAAGTCTACTCTTACCCTTTAAAATCCATATTCAAGACTTGAGATATCTTTTTTTTTTTCATCGAGATATAGCGTGCATATCCGGAAAATTAGCGGTTTCGAAACTGATAAGATACTTGATTTCGAACAACGATATCTCCACGAAAAAAAAAGATATTTCAAATCTTAAATATGGATTTTAAAGGGTAAGAGTAGACCTTTCAGATGGTTTTCCCCGTTTTCAGACAAATTCTAGCTTCTTTGTAACTGTTATTCATAAAGTTTGTGTAAATTTTGAGCTTGATAGTAATTGGAGAGATCCATCCGAGGGGATCGTAAAGCTGAGCAATTAGGGATACAGCTCTTCTCTTCGTGATTTTCTTTATCGATGAAGATTCCTTGAATAGAAAATAAAAGATATCGTCTAGTGGACGCAAAGAAATTTCCAGCATTGAAAAGTCGTCGGTTTTCTGCCATGTGAGTTGCAATTGAGAAAGCTGACCTTTAGGCACATCTACTAGAAGATGAGAATGATTAGATATCCATTTCCTGAACAGAAAACCGCCCGATATAAAAAAACTAGTCAATTCTTCCTTGAGTTTAATACCGTCGTCGATATTACTTGCTCAATCAAATCATCTACATAGCAGTTATCCAGCAATAAACCAGCTGCACGTGGAATGAGTCTTCATCTGAGGCAAGTTGATGTAGAATTCGTATAGCTTGATAGGGTGAGCTCACGAGGTTGTAAGTCACTGTGTTGAGATTGTAGTCTTGAATTGGTCGGATTTCAATAGGCCGTCATAGAACTCGCTGAAATCTTCGGTCTTTAGGTTCAATCACAATTTGTCAAAACATCTTTTTAATGTCGGCTAAAAAAATGTAGCGGGAGGCACGCCAATCCAGGATATTATCGACGATCGCTGATTCGAATACCAATTATGATTTTTACTGATCCAGTGAACCAATCTCGTAACTTTGCTTCTCTCCGCTTATTTCAAACACTCCGTGATGTGGAGAAAGGAAATCAGAATTGTTTTTATCAGATATTGCTAACGGAAGTGTAAGGGTTATTTATACTTGGCCCACACAACCAATAATGATTATTGAAATGTTGACTGCAACTCGTACTCGCATTTCGACTTCTACCGCGTCAAATTAGTTGGATTAACTGAAGAAAGCACATATATATATAAATATACCAAAAGCAGCACTTTGAGGTGTGACTCAGACGATTTGGTATATATATATATATATATTATATTATATTGCAGATTATTTTATTCTCATATTATTATTTTTTACAGCGAAATTATATTCAGGCCTGGCCAGAAAAGCAATAACTCATACCAAGCGTGGGACACGGGCTTTTGCATATAAGTTTTTTAGCTCGACTCGTTAAACAATTATCTTATACTAATATAATAAAGAGACAGCGTTTCTTTGTATGGTTATAAAAATCTCAGAAACTACTTAATCGATTACAACGAAATTTAGATAACATACATTTTTGGCATCGTGGACTAACATAGGCTAGGTTTTGTACAATAACATATCATAAATTATTAAAACAATGAATCAGGGACTGCTTTAGATACGCGTAGCGTAGTAATATAGGGGAAAAAAGGCGTGCGACGATCGGACGGCGAAGTACTCGTACAATTGGTCGCCGCCACGTAGGGAACCGGAGTCGCGCGGCTGCCACCAGGCGGCGACGAACAGCTTTTGGCGACACGTTCCTAAACATTGGTCGCCGAGAATATAAGTAGAAACGTGAAATATACAAGAGAAGCAGGAATGCATCAACAGAGATGTTTACAAAAGCAAGTGCAATGTTGATTAGGTATTGGAAATAAAGAACTACAATACATATGGTACATGCAAAGGAGGATGCCCACGGCTGCCCCCAAGAAATATCAATATGGAACGCATGAAACTACTAAAAAGATGAAGAATGTATGTAAACTTAAAGATTCACATGCGAATTTTACCGTATACAAGTGGGGAAACATTTTGAAAGTAATTTTTTGCACTTTTTACTACTGATTGCCGCACGAAATTTTGATTTTTCAACTTATTTCAGTAAACTTCAACCTAATTTTTTTCAATGATCCCTTCATTTCCCCAGGTTAATTTTTTTTTAATTTCATATTTTGTCAAGCTCTAATCAAAAACACCAGTTTTGTACATTACACTACGTTCCTTTTTTTAATAAAACTTCGTGGACATCCTCCTTTACTTACACGACTTAACCTAGTAACTATGTTACTAGGAATTAAGACGCGAAGTGCACTTTGCATAGCATACAACAGCGATGAGTTATTTTAGTATTTTATAGCTTGTAAGTCTTTTAGTTTATATAGAGCCAGACCAGCGAACAGGAAAAGATTTTCCTCTGCTGGGTTACTTTTTTAATGTGTTATTATGTGCAATTTATTGTATATTTTCTTCTGGTATTAATAAATAAATAAATAAAAATGAATTAAAAAATTCATAGGTGACATTTTCCCAGCAGTGAAAAGAGATCCACAATCAATAATAGATATAATTAATGAAGAAGAAACACAATTTTCAAAACTTTGTGATAAAACCACACAAGTGTATATACCGAATACACAGACCGTTAGGTGGCAAAGGCGCAAACTCGATCAGAAAAGTATTCCTTAGGATACATATAGGACCGCGAGAATCCGACTAGGCGGTATTCGGGTAAGCTCTGGCGGACTAGCTCGCTCGATCTCCCATGTGAGATAGGTGGTTTCGCCTTTCTCACCTTTTGTAAAAAGGCTTAGTCGTTTCGCCATCCTTTTAAAAGAGACTGCAAAGAGTTGACCTTCAGTCTCCCCCCTGTGTGTAACCGCATACACCCAAGCTAATCATCAGTAAATCTACTTGAGATTACCGTACCGTACCGTAACCTGTCCGTAATGCCGCCGCCTGAAAGGCGTTTTGCTAACAACAGCCAGCTAAGGGTGATTCCGATCGCACACTTGTAAATAGACGCGTTATACACATTTTTCATTTAAATCGTTTTGTAGCTTCAGATAATTGCTAAGTTTACTCTCGAATTTACTCTCGAACGTATTACTATAAAGATGTTTCGCGCCTAGATACTAATTACACAGCCCCACGAAAAAAAAAGTTGTATGTGCGAAAGATACCACCATAATATCTATAAATTTTTTATGTCGCTGATTCCGAATCCGAGGTCCATTTGACCCGGTCAGGTCAGGGTGAAGGTCAGGTCAAGGTCAAATACAGAAAATGCATTTGAAACAAAGTAAATCAGTATATTTATATGTTTTTGAGGTCGCTGATTCCGAATCCGAGGTCCATTTGACCCGTTCAGGTCAGGGTGAAGGTCAGGTCAAGGTTAAATTCAGAAAATGCATTTGAAACAAAGTAAATCAGTATATTTACATGTTTTTGGGCTCGCTGATTCCAAATCTGAGGTCTATTTGACCCGATCAAGTCAGGGTCATGGTCAGGTCAAAGTCAAATCCAGAAAATGCATTGCAAACAAAGTACACCAGTATATTTACATGTTTTTGGGATGCATACTCTGCAACGATGCACTTGCATTCATTGCAGTTGAACGGTTAGAATTTATATAAGTAAATATAATTTTAATTAAATAGTATATCGCACGAAGAATATCCACGCGAAAGAGAGAGACCGAGTATACGCGCCAGCATAGTGTGCGCGCTATCCCCACGAGAGACTACCTTAGCAACCGCTGCTAGGCATAGTCGTAGTGGGGCTCTCTCGCTTAGACTGTACTAGCAGAGCGCGCGCCCCACTACTCGCCGCCTATATATTGGTATACTGGGAGACGTCGCCTATACCTACTGTACAGCGCTCCCACCACCGCGAGCGAGATATAGATATACTGCGCGTATGTGAGAGCGGACTTAAAGTCACGGTAGTCGTTGCCGAAAATCAGTTCGCTCGGAGCCGGCAACCGAGCCGGTTCCCAGCGAAGCTCACGCTAGCCCTTATACCAATCGTGCGCACACGTTTGGATATAAGGCTAGTGTACCGTAGACATTGATGTCAGAGAGAAGAAGCGACCCGTTGTGAGCACAAGGCTTATTGCACCCCTATCTGAAGTCCCGTTGGATTATATGGGTCATGCGCACACGGCCCATGTATGAAAATTCTAGCTTTCTCGTACTCCGCGAAAACATCGATTATACCCGAAAGATCGAGTCTGATTCACACTTATTACAAATGTATGACAGACGGTTCTCCGTATAGTGTACCGGTGATTGAATATTGTGAAGCCATACTTGAGAGGCCCGGCCCGAACATCGAATTGAATTCTTGTACATAGTTATAATTATTATTCTTGAATAAATATTAAGATTATTTCTACATATTAATTTCTCTGGCAAAAGTTATCTGCAGTCCTAGTATCACATGGCTGTGGGAGTTGACCCGCGCGTGGAGTACGCTGCACTACCTGCCACCATAGTGAATGCCTACCTTTAACGTTACAACTTTGACTAAGGGGACGTAATTTTACTTAACAGTTTACTTAACAGAACTACAACAAAACTTGAATCGACACAAGTTTTGCCTGATGACGTAGCATGGCGATTATATGATACATATTGATTTACTGTAGTTTTAGCTCAACTTATGGCAGAAGAAAAGGGACTTACTATTGATGTAGCTGGTTATGAGGAAGCTAAGAGGCTAGCAATAGATAGAGATTTGAATAGATTTTATTAAAAATTTTTTTTTTGAGATTGCTTCTTTAGGTAAGGCTGGTGGTGTAAACGATCAAATTAATTTAGATGTACATGCCATTATGGAATTACAAAATAATGGCATTAAAACCACGGGTGCTTCTCCAAAATATACAATTATAAAGTGAATTGCGTAAGAATGAGAAATTCGTCGATGAAGTAGTCTCCGGCGATGAAATTGGAGTATTATTAGATCAAACTAATTTTTATGTAGAGCTAGGAGGGTCAATTTATGATGAAGGCTTCTTAGTTAAAATTGTTGATGAAGTAATGGATATCACATTTTAATCCATTTGAAAAAAAAAGTGAACAGTAAAAGAAAAATAATTTTGTTTTTAGAGTACTGCAATCCACGTTAAAAAGGTGCAAGTTAGAGGTGGATTTGTTTATTTGTTTATGAACTGTAAAATAGAAAAACTTTAATATTTTTTTTTTTTTTAGTTTTCTAATCCAGATTTTCCAATATCCCGTTATTGCAATTGTAGATGATGTTATTCATAACTATCGTATACATGCTAGAAGGGCATTGTATAATAATATTGTGTTATCTGGTGGCTCAACGATGTTTAAAGATTTTGGAAGCAGATCGCAAAGAGATATTAAAAAACTATTGATGCACGTTTGAAGATAAGCATGGATCTGAATGATGGACATATTACTCTAATTTTTTTTTATTAAATTGCATTATACATAAAACAAGTTATAAAAAGACTATATTTTTCAGCTAAAACCAATTAATGTTCGTGCAATATCACATCATAAACAATGTTGCGTTGTTTGGTATGGTATTGGCTAGCACCCCTGAATTTTATACTTTTTATGATACTAAGGCTGATTATGCTGTGGGTACAATTCTTCGTTCCGCAGTATGATATAAAACAATTTTTTCTAAAATCAGTTAGGAACATCTACAGATCCAAAACACATGCAGCTCTATTGACTGCTCGAAACTGATACCAGTTTTCACTTTTCAAGCATGTATTAAAAATAAATTAAACATCTTTTTCATAAATTGAATTATTTTTTGAGATTTTTATTCATATACTTAAAGTGTGGCTTGTCAAATGTGGTTTACGAATATTGTATGTCATACGTTTTTACTTCAATAATTTTATGTATGTTAAAATCTTAAATAAGTATCTAGCTGTTATACATCAAGGTAATATGATATTTATAATATAACAATAGACTGATTGGAAATATATCTATTATTTTATTTTATAAATCCTTAATTATTGCAATAGAGCTTAGCAAAGTTAGTATGCAGTATTACAAGAATGTAATGCAAACATTTAAGTAGGATAAAGACCATCTGACATGTGATACTTTCTTTGTTCTTTAATACATTTAAATCCTGCCTTTTCAAATACTCAGACATTCAATAAATCTTTTTTTACGATGTCAGACGCCGTATAGATTTATAAAGAGGCATAAAATTATGATCATAAAATAAATTGTTTTAGGGTTCAAAGTCTATGGTAAGGATGTAATAAAATTTTAAGTAACAGTATTGTCTAAAGAGCTTCAAATCTCTTTGCTATATTCTTTAAATCTTTTTAAATGCCTTATAAGTCTTTACAAATCGTTTGCTTTATAAACTATTATTTCTATCGGTACCTCTAAAATTCTCATATGTAAAACTTTTTGACACTGATCTAATTAAACTAATGTTTATTTGGTTTTAATGTTGTACATCTTTTTATCCTATACTGGATGAAATACAAATTTCATACTATGGCTAAAATAGATATTTTTTGAAAAAAATAATTATTAATAAGAATGAAACTTCAGGATCGATCATTATCTATCGGTAGCTCCAAAATTCGCGAATTACCATTTACGATAAATGACTTTGAATAGATCTATATACAGAAGATTTTTATCTCAATTTTATAAATGTAAAGACTTCTGCAATAACTTCTATATCCTTTCTACTTTTTTAATATAAAGTTAAGTAGATATTGTTAAAAAAAATTAAACTTTGCAATTTAAGGGGTTGCCGCAACTTCTCATAAAATTCATGATATTAGACATGCATAATTTGAAGGGGGTTACAGACTTAAAATTCGAGAAAGAAGAAATTGAAAAACTAACAAATTTAATAAGTTTAAGCTCTTTATGGACACGTTTTTTTTTAGATACATTATTTACATTTATCTTACATATCAAAGACGAGATTCTTTCAGAAAAATGGAGTTACATATTAAAGGTTGCAAAGAATTTGAATATTTAAAAAATGCTGTCCCCAGGATAAATTTTTTTTCAATGCTTCGGTTCTCTTTGAAGTGTGCCACGGAGTTTTTTTTTGTTGGTTACATAGCATTTTACACACTAGATGGAGGTAGAACTTTCTGCTCCCAATAGTACTTTCACTTTTTCTCTCTATACAGGAACCTTAAACTAACTTGTAATTTTGCCTATCAATTAAAGACTAAGGCACATAATAACTACCCGAGAATATTTTTGTATCGAACCCATGCCCATCAATTCAGTTCTTGTCCCACGAAACATAAGAGATTTGTTAATGATAAGTCTTTTGTTAACAGCAGAATTCTTATTACTGACTCATCGGTTTCACACTTTTATTTCGTAAATGGAGAACATTTCAGAAATTTGACTATAGCAAACGAATCAGGTTCTTGGTTTTGAATAGGAGTTCCCGTTAGAGCCCATCTATTTTTGGTTGTGAGCTCACATACCGCAATACTTCATTTACTTTCATAGTTGCGAATACAATGGGTCTCATCTAGAATCATGCACTCCCAATTAATCTTTAAATTATTAACATAAAATATGTAAATACAACGTGACAAAGTTCCAACGCAGCACTTTTGAACTCAGTTTACTCAGAATTGAATTGAAGAAAATAGATGCGGCAGATCGCATTAGACTTAGAGTTTGGATAAGAATATAATGGTGTAACCAGAATTAATGTAAAATTATTGGTTGAAAAGATAAAAAAATTATTTTCTCAGAAAAATATTTTAAGAGAATTTTTTTGTCATATTCTTGTAGACGCGATAAAAATAAGTCGAAAGGTTAGTTTTTAGTTAACAGAAACATTTTTGTTCATTTGTAATAAGTATTGTTAATATTTATTACTCGCGATCGTTACCGGAAGTGCAGGAATAAAATGGCCGATGAACTAGAGTTGTACAGGCTCTGGAGTGCGGCAACTTCACGCGACGGTCTGACGTTGAAAATACTAATTGCTGTTCTAACATTTCGACTTTCGTTTATATTGCAATTAAGATGCAATAGATGGCGGCAGATGAAATACTTAAATTGAAAAGGTGAAATAATAAATAATGCCGTTACAATTAATGTAGTAATATAAATAGAATTTTGTTATTGACTTGTGTTAGTTTAATATAATAAAATTATAGTAAATAGTATTTAACTTTAAGGCTCATAATGATTTTTATTATGTTAACAATCATAGTCATTATTATAGGGTTGAATAGCAAGCAGAATACAAAACAACAGATACTTTTATAATGCAAGGTTAATTATTTAAGTTTCAGTCCTGTTCTTTTTCGGTTCTCGCACGAGTTTTATTGTAAGTGCACTCAATTAAATTAATATTGAGATTATGCTGAAAAAGTTGTGTTAAAAATAATAATAATAATAATAATAATAATAATCCTGTACCAACACGATAATTTTGAGTAAATGAACTTAGCCCTCAGATAGTCTCAGGCTTGGAACGATCAAGATTAACAAAGAGTATAAACATAACTCCTTAAAGTAATTTTGATTTTAGAAGCCCTGCTGTGCTGTAAAAAATTTCGAGACCAGTACTAATCCTGCATTCCAAGAATAAAACAATCCTGATCCTTAAACTTAGCCCTTAGGATGGATTCCTTTGTAACTTCGTAATTTGAAATAACTCGCAGTATTCGGAATCTTTGGATTATGTATGTTCTGCTATTCTTTTTATAATTTTGCGATAAGTACCTATGCTAAAATATTGGAAACTAAATGACTAATTAAATTCTACTTTTATATTTAATAAGAATAGTGTAAAATTAGTATTGTATTGGTTATTCATTTCCTTTAATTAAGGTAGTGACGCAGTGAGTAGAATATTACCATTGTGATTTTGATGAATCTTGTCACATTGTTAGATATGACTCATTCCATTAGTACACCATTATGGTCCTAGGGGCTTAAGGGGTGTCAAAGTCCTACAGTTACCACTCAAACTGTTTTACCGATCGGATATGAATAATAATTAGTAATAACTAAATAAATAGGTAAAATTATGCAAATCCCAAATATAGGTGCACTTCGTCTATTAATTATCTATCTTCTAGCAAAATTTCAAGTGAATATTTCAACGACACCTTCAAAAGTTTCCGCACCGAAAAAATAAGTATTTGCGCCGAAATGAGACCATTTTCTCGGTGCAGAAATTTTTAAGAGTGTACTTGAAATATTTACTTCAAACTTTGCCAGATGAGAGATACTCCTTAGAGGTAGTGTACCTGTATTTGGAATATTCATAATTTCAAGTATTAATTAGTTATATCGAATTACTGAATATTCGGTTGGTAAGGCAGAAACCGTTTTATCGGTCGCATATGGATAGTTAATAATAACTAAACAAATACTTAAAATTATTCAAATCCTAAAGACAGGTGCACTACCTCTATGAATTATCTATCACTTGTCAAAGTTATAAGTAAATATTTCAAGTACACCCTTAAAAATTTCTGCACCGAAAAAATGCACTCATTTCGGCGCAAACAGGACTGAAACTTAAATAATTAACCTTGCATTATAAAATTATCTGTGGTTTTGTATTCTGCTTGCTATTCAACCCGAACCCAACCCAACCCTATAATAATGACTATGATTGTTAACATAATAAAAATCATTATGAGCCTTAAAGTTAGATACTATTTACTATAATTTTATTATATTAAACTAACACAAGTCAATAACAA
>UELU01132725.1:4570-18093 GCA_900490025.1 Megastigmus dorsalis
GCGCTGCGACTCTGCGCGTCATCCACACTTCCATACCTGCTCTTTCACTTAAATTATTTTGATACGCTGCCACCCTGCGGATCAGGTAACTAAGTGAAAGACCAAACCCTAAACATAATAATTGTTCTCGTGCTGCTACTCTGCACAGGCAATTATCTTGTTTGGGCGCAGGTAGCATTTTCCACACTTTCCAACCTTAAGGAACGGCTGCTACTCTGCCATTTCCGTAGTCCCATCTTAATATGTATTAGTAACCGCGAATAGTAATAACGAACTGTGTAAACTCGACAAATTAGGAGGTCCATTTCAATGGTTTGAAGTGGCAAGTGCCCCCCATATTAGCGTCAGCCGCTCGGCGCTATACGACCGGACATTTAAATAATACATTTTACATATATATATATATATTCCCCCTCCCTCCCTTTTCAGCATTTAGACAAAATTAATACTCTAGGATCCTTTAGCAAGAAAATAGAATCACCCCTCTTTCGCGATATATCGAATAAAGAAAACGGACAAAGGAGAGGATTTGCCTAAACTTGATAAAAATAATAATAATTAATTAATAAAAAACCTGTGACCGGGTCGTCACAGTTGAAATTTGGTGACAGCGGTGGGATGCTAGCCAAAAACTCCTAAACGTCAACATAATTTACACGCTCAGTTATTTACCGTTTTGAAAAAAAAAAAAAAACACAAAAATAAATATATATAAGTTCAAAATAAAATACCGTCAGCAATTTCTCAGAAATGAAACTGCTGCGCGAATCTCCTTATATTTAAGACTGATTCTCTATTAAAACAGAAAGAGAAAGATATCACTTCTGCGTAGTGCTTTCTCTCCAAAATAGTTTTGGCTATTAAGTTAGCTGAACAACATACATAAATATAAACCTTATAATAACAGTTCTGTTTAGTTACGCTTATTAATACCCGCTTTGTTCTATAATAAGTTTAGGGGTATAAATATTTAAAGTTGTTTATTCATCACCCCCTTATGGGATCAAACTAATTCCCTTTTACTTATTAGAGAACCCCATTTCGCTTATTTTACTCTCCGCTTTTCTGCTGCGATTCACAAGAATGGAACACATCTAACGCTACAAATTGCAATTGACTTTCTTAACATAAACTACACGGTAAAGTCCAAAATACCATTTTCACGCTTATATAGAAAACTAACTTTGCATGAACCTTTACACTTATAAATATTTCCTTTCTTAAAAAACAAATAAACAAAAAAAAATTTTTTTTTATATATGTATTTCAATAAATATACAATTCACTTGAGCAATATATATAATAATAGATAGATATATATTTACATTACTAACATCGATAAATTTTTACTCATACTATTAACATTGATCTAAATTTCTAGCAAGAAATAATAAATTATAGTTCTTTATTATATATTTTGATTCGCGTTTTAACTTAATTTTCCTGATAAAACAATAGTGTAGTAAACAGTAGCAAAAAGCAATATATATATATTTCAACTGTTTTATGAATTTTGAAAAACAAAAATACTATAAAGACTTTTTTTTCGTATATATAAATTACCACATTTACTAATATCTTGATAATTTCTTTATAAAAATATTAGTTTTATCATTTCTCCTGCTTATATTCACAATTTCATTAACCCTTGCTTAAACTAAAACTTGCCGCTAACGAACTAATTCCGACGCTCGCATGATTATCTACACTTAAAATTTAATAACAGGTTTACGACTCAATAATTAATTTACATTAACCTAACATTACACGATTAATCCGTTGAAATTCAAATTGCTTCATCGGTATCGTCGCGTTACGCGTGTACGCTATTATATTTAATTTTATTCTGAGATATATATATATATATATATATATATATTTTCGCTTTAAAAGGAAACTATACTTTTACTTCTATAACGGGATCTATCGATTGTAGGGCAAACTGACCAAGTGCATAACCAATAGTAAGATAAAACCCAAAACATTTTATATAAAAACTTTGGCAATAAATGCTGTTTATTTACTTATTTTAACCCGAATATAACAAAATTTTGATTAAAAAGGAATTAAAGTATTATCTAACATAGGTTATTGTAATCAGTTATAATCAGTCACGCATAGTTATATATGATTTTATACAATTGCAGATGAGTACATATATATACGTTATTGCACTCATTTCTGCATAAATATTTCTGACAAAAAAAAACACATATAGGCTCCGTAGATTTATAACTGTAATATAGTCACGGTCATTTGCAAGACCTAAACTTGTTTTAATATTTTAGAAAACTTTATTAAATAGTTGCTAGAATTTATACAATAAGTATTTGAAGAAAACATAACTAAATATTCAAAAGAGAAAAGTACATAGAAATTACAAAAAAAATAATCAAATTTTTTTTATAATTTCTGATCAGCTTTATATATATAACGGTCATTCATTAATTTGGTTGCCATACGATTTATAAATCTTAGTTCAAATATTTAGCGAGTATCTCATGTTTATATAATTATATAAGTATATCTTAAATACTGTCAATAATCTCTCACATTTACATATATATATATAATCTAATGATCTGACATCGGGATCGCGAATAAAGTTTTACCCCCAATTTAAAGTCTTTTTATACAAAATAACCTTCGGTTATGCACCCGCGAGTAGAATATTTTATTGCATAAGTTTGTTGTTTTCCATACTGACCGCCACGTTACCATTTTCCATTCATAAGCCTAAATTAAAATACTGAGACGCAACTTCAGTTTAGCTGCTCGCGAATTTTAGTTCCATTCGGTTAAATGAAGCTAGAAACCCTAGCGGAAACAACCGTTTTTGACAATCATTACATATCTTGTCATACACTAGTTAAAGTCTTCGAAGAATTAAACCAAAGCCAAGAGCACGTACGGGTCTACTTTTCGTATATAAATGGTATTACCTCAGGAACCCTAAAAACTATCGAATTTCAGGGAAAAACGTTGCGATATTTAGAGTCATCGGACGGTCATATTTACCCCGCAACCTTTTATCAACAAACTAGTCTTTATTCACGTGAAATAGCTTTCTCTGCATATCGAATCCGATCTATCGACTACACTTACTGCTATTTAGGGCAAGACAAAAACGGATTTTTTGTTAACAATCAAGTCAACGACGACGTGTATTTCTGATTTAGGCAATATAGTTTTGTGGCAGGACAAAAAACCGAGTCGGGCCTTGATTACTTTGAAAGACCTTTTCTGCGCATAATGGAATCAAAGGAGTGAATCACCTGTAGGTTAGTTAAACGGCTAATTTCCATGTTATTTTCACCATTTAACAACAACATATCGCACGACGAAGGTGCCTATATAAAACAGAAATTAAAAGAAATAGAAGAATCGGAGGAAGAGCGTTGGATAACCGACTTCGCTTTACACGACGTAATAAAAACACTGCAAGAACAACTAGTCGTACTACACCAGGAAAATCTAGGCTTAAGAACATCAAATAAACGGTTAATAAAATATCTTAAGAAAAATAACAAAATACAATCCCAAATAATCAAAGTAATAGAGCCCCGATCCCCCGGTTTAAAAACTACTTTAAACGAATTAGAAGAGGTGTTCAGAAATTTAAACTTGAATAAATAAAGAAATAACATAAATACAACATGGACGCGGAGCAAAGCCGAACTTTCGTGCAAACAATGAACACCATGTCATTAGGTCTGACCATGCAAAACGCTACGTTAAACGTACCGTTTTACGATGGAAAAAACCTTCCGCTCCGTTCGTTCATACAGGACGTGGAGAATGGCAAAGCCTTGATTGGCGAAGACCAGGAAGCGACTTTCGTGAACGCCGTTAGGGCAAAACTGCGAGGTTTAGCCCGTGACAGCGTCGACGGAGTCCGAATAAATACTGTAGCACAATTAACTACAGAATTAAAGAAATATTTTTCCCCCCTGAAAAAGTACTCCGACTTCTGTACCAAGCTACAGAGCGTCCGGATGTACCGTAAAGAAACCGTAACTGATTTCTACCTCAGAGTTAAGAAGATAGTGGCATCAACACAGGCCGCTTTAATTAATGAATACGGACGGGATAATAACGAGGATTCACCCATATTGAGAGATATGGCGATCCAAAGTTTTAGTAAGGGAATTAGAGATGACCTCAGTTATGGCGTCACTCAAAGCACCCCGCAAACGCTACAAGTAGCGTACGAGACAGCTATTCGCCTTGAGAGACAGGTCGAAAACCGTCAACGTACCATCGCGGGCCCACAACACTCACGCTTCTCGCGTAGAGATACGCCCTCACCGCCACGGTAACGTAGCTACCGATGCGAGTCACCGGGTCCGTCCTAAGATAATTTCTCTCCATATGAATATAGTAGATCTCCGAGCCCTTACGGAAAACTTTTTGACCCAAGAGCCGAAAACTATTCAAACCCGCCCCCTAGACAGATATTAAGCAGAAAAGAAGATTTCGGACGAGCTGATTCAAAACCAGCAGAAGATAACCGAAGCGGATACAACTACCGAAACGAAGACAACAGAAAAACATATGAAAACCAAATTAGGAGGGACATTACCCCAAAATATGAGTACCGAGCCAATACTCGCGAGCAATCACCGTATCGCGGTCCGCCCGATAAAAATAGCTCAACAACGTACTGGAGTGAAAATGGAGCTGATTTATTCGCTCCAAGACCACGTTCCTCCTCCCCGTTTAGGCCCCCTTTAAACTACCAAGAGGCTCGCCGCGACAGCGCGTCGACGAGCTAAAATCAAAACAAAACGCGCACCGTGACTTTCAACACCCCACCAAACGGGTCGGGATCACGAAAGTAGATGCTTCAGTACCCGTTGTAAGATTAAAAATTCCCGAATTAAGACGCTTTTGGGGAAACATTTTAATCGATACAGGTTCGGACGTGAACCTGGTACAACCTCAGGCTCTGAAGTATGAAATTGAGACAAATCACTATGACAACATAAACCTTTTAGGAATCACAGGAAACCGAATGGCGACTCTCGGTTCTTGCACTCTACACATACAAGACCGACCAATAGACTTTTACATAACCGATACCCACCTACCGGACAATTGCGATGGAATACTAGGTACAGACTTTCTCGAATCCGAGCAAGCCGAAATTTCGTTTTTCAATAAAACCCTAGTAACAATAAATAACCCCATCAAACCAATACCGTTCATACACACCCACCAACAACAACAATTCAAGAGAACATACACCATCAAGGCAAGGACTCGCCAGGTAATAGAACTACCTATTGCAAACCCAGATATCCAGGAAGGATACTTAGAGAAAATTGACCAGACGGTGTATACCTAGGAAATGCTGCCGTAACCAACCGCGATGGTAAGTGCTACGTGTTCGCTGTAAACACCCACACTCGCGACGTAAGAGTGAAAATTTCACCTCAAACAATAGACCCATTTGAGGAAGAAAATACCATCGATGACTTTCGCGATTTCCCCTACTCATATGAGGAGCAACCGGAAAATCGAAACCGATTCAACGACATAAAAAGGAGTTTACGACTGGAACATTTATCCTCCGAAGAGATAGAAAGTATTTTACCCATAATGGAAGAATACCAAGATATCTTCCATCTACCAGGAGAACGATTACCAGCCACCAATATTACTAGTCATCATATTCCCACCACAGATAACCAACCGATAAATACACGCCAATATAGATTTCCCCCAATTCATAAGGAAGAAATTGACAAACAAGTGAGTCAAATGCTAAGAGATGGAATAATACAACCCTCTCAATCACCATACAATTCGCCACTTTGGATTGTTCCGAAGAAAGTTGACTCAAAAGGCAATAAAAGGTGGAGACTGGTGATAGACTTTAGAAAACTAAATGAAAAAACGATTGGAGATGCCTACCCTCTCCCAAATGTCACGGAAATTTTAGATCGTTTAGGAGGAGCCAAATACTTCTCAGTGTTCGATTTAACAAGCGGATTTCATCAAATACTAATGGACGAACAAGACCGCTCCAAGACAGCTTTTAGCCCTCAAAACGGACATTACGAATACGTCCGAATGCCTTTTGGGCTAAAGAATGCACCCGCTCAGTTTCAACGAGCAATGGAAATCGCTCTCACCGGGTTAAGTGGGATAGAAGTTTTTATCTATATAGAGGATATAGTTGTTTATGCTTGCTCGCTGCGGGAACATACCATCAAATTGCAATTATTTAAATTGCTTAGATCAGCGAATTTGCGTCTGCAACCAGATAAATGCGAATTCTTGCTTAAAGAAGTCTGTTATCTGGGACATAGAATCTCCGACAAGGGAGTGCGTCCGAACCCGGATAAAATTAAAGATGTGAAGAATTTCCCCAGACCTAAGGACGCTAAAAGCATTCGAGAATTCCTCGGACTGGCAGGATATTATCGGCGGTTTATTGAAAACTTCTCTAAACATGCCAAACCTTTAACGGAACTGCTCAAGAAAGAAGTTGACTTTACTTGGGGTAAAGAACAACAAGAAAGCTTCGAATTCTTGCGAGATTCGTTATGCCAAGAACCGATTCTTCAATATCCCGATTTTACAAAACCTTTCGTTCTCACCACTGACGCCTCTAATATAGGCATAGGCACCGTCTTAAGTCAAGGCCCAATAGGCAGGGATTTGTCAATAGCTTATACCTCAAAAGTGTTAAACAGTGCCGAACGAAACTACTCAACAACTGAAAAGGAATGCCTCGCTTTTGTGTACGGCGTAAATCATTTCAGACCATATTTATTCGGAAGAGAGTTCACGGTAGTTACAGATCACAGGCCTTTAGTCTGGTTGCACTCTGTAAAAGATCCAAGCTCCAGACTCGTGAGGTGGAGATTGAGACTCTCGGAATACCAATATACCGTGGTACATAAATCCGGAAAAACCAATCTAAACGCAGATGCGCTATCAAGGAATCCCTCGGAGGTCTCAAAGGTAGTCTTGCCGATAAGTAAAGAGGAAGAACAACCGGTAAGGAAAAGAGGAAGACCCCCGAAAAACTCACGACCTACCCCCGTACCAAGTGCGTCAACATTAACCGACGAACCAATAGCTCGACGCTTACGATCCCGAGACATTCCGGATCCAATACCGAATGTCTCTCGCGATCATGATTCGGATTTAGACGAACCCGATACTAATAGTGATGAGGAGCCAGAAAACGAAGAAGAACCACCACCCTTTCCTTCGCGAAAGCATAGCATGCTACCTAGTACGTTAACACGCCCGGCATATCTTCCACCAGCCAGAGATGAAGAAGAGGACGGTCCATCAAGCTAAAACGATGTGACAAATGAAAACTTAGTCATAAGTATATCAGATGAAGTTAATGATGAAGAAGAGGACGACGCCCTTGCCAAAATAGCCGAGAGTCTGCAAGATGATAGCTTTCTAAGCGCCAATCTAAACGAATTAGAAAACGCCGTTGACCATATCAGACAAACAATGCGGGAAATACAAGTCGCAGACTCCGATATTTTGCAAAATTTAGGGGCTGACGAAGAAACCTCACAAAGCCAGGTTCAACCCCAACCCGAAAACCAATAGAACGCAATAAATAACATACCTCCACCAAGAATACACTCTACTCCATTACCTCCGCGATTAAATCGGCCCGTCACAAACCAAAACTTTCAACCAAGGAATTTACAAATGCCATCCCCAATCAACGAAGAAGAAATAGAAGAAGATCTAACTGAAGAACACCCAGCTGGAGGAAACGTAACCACTCAAATTATTTTCCCCGTATCGGATTCGATACCTGATGAAATATCAGATGATCTTGAAAATGAATCTGACGACACATTACCGGTAGAATCAAATTTGATCTGAAGGGAATTAGCGAATCACTTACATATCGCAAATCAAACTACGCTCACTTCATGTCAGCTGACTGCGAGCTTACCAGCCCAATATGCAAGATTCTAAACGAGATTCGCGCATTTGATTTAGAGGATCTGCGAAGCCAAAAACCATAAAATAATCAGATCATAGTAACAGACAAGGGAAAGGACAAGATATTTCACATATTTGTGAAAACACATCATTTCGACAAAATCAATGTCGAAGATATCGAATTGGGATTACAAAATCTCAAAGAGATGATTCAAAAATCAAATATAAAAGAATTAAGAATATCTCGATTCGACGATGAGACTGAAATTTTGCCTAAAAACGGCCTAATCGAATTATGAAAACAGATATTCGAGGGTCAACCGATTGAAATATCGCTTTGTTATGGTAGAACCATTGTTCCGCCGGAACAAATCAGGGAAACCATAATCAAAGAAGCACATAATAGCTTAATAGGTGGACACAAAGGGGTCACTAAAACTTATAAGCGGATAAGAGAGAAGTTTTACTGGTCGAACATAAAAAACGAAGTTACAGAATATGTTCGTAAGTGCACAGACTGTCAAGTTCAAAAGTAACAAGAGTAAAAACTAAGATGCCAACGGTCATCACGGATACTCCACTTGATGCCTTTGAAAAGGTAGCTCTGGATACAGTTGGACCAACGACACCCGATGGAAATCGACACATACTGACTATGCAATGTTTATTAACTAAATATTGTATCGCAGTCCCCGTACCGGACATCAAAGTAGTCACGATAGCACACGCATTTGCTACAAAATTTATAGCCATTTACGGCGCACCAAAATGTATCCTTACTGACAAAAGTACGAGTTTTTTAAACAAGGTTTTCCGCGAGCTAGCCAAAACTTTTCAAATAGATCATGTAACAACTTCTGGTTACCAACCCCAAAGCAACGGTTCATTAGAAAGAAGCCATATCGTATTAACCGAATATCTCAAAAATAATATAGAGGATTACGAAGATTGGGACAAGTTAGTACCATACGCCATGTTCTCTTATAACACTTCAGAACACACCGCTACGAAATTCTCGCCTTACGAAATGGTTTTCGGAAAACCGGCGCGTCCGTTAACATCATTACTAACAGAACAAAAACTCGAAACCTATTCCGACTACGTAATAGAATTAATCACTAGGCTGCATGAAATACAAAGTTTGGGTGCTGGAAATCTTAATAAAGCCAAACTAATAGAGAAACGCTATTACGATCAGCATGTTAACGAGATTCCGTTTAAAGAAGGAGACCAAGTCCTGGTCCTACGCGAACCGAAAAAACACAAGTTCGACAGTCAATACCACGGTCCATACGAAATAGTAGAAATCTCAGAAAGAGGCAACATCATTCTAGAAAATGCAGACGGTTTCCGATTCTTGAAACATCCAGATAAACTCAAACGCTACAATGATTAAAATTACAGATACCGGGAAAATGGGACCGATATTGATGCTACTTCTAGTCCTTGCGTGCAAGATTCAGGGAGAAACTATGATAGGATACGATTGCGCAGGCCGAGGACTAAACATAGCCCGGCTATCATTACTTGACGTAGGAAATTGCGACGTTACCGAGCCACGCGTGAAAGTAACACAAAACTATATAAGACTGCTACAGGTAGCCAAGTACGGCACTGTAGAGGTTCTACAATGCAAGGTCGAAATTTCTCGCTCTGTCTATTACTGTGGTATGCATTCACATGTATCAGTGGTAGCTGGAGGACACCTTAAATATATAGACGAAGTTTGTAGGGAAAGCTGCGAACATATGCATTACACCGGAGTAGCAAAGGTCGGTTACAATACCATCATATCCGGTTTAATACATAATGCAACAACAGTTAGAGCAGTAACTCTAGCCGGGACGATTAAACAAGACGGCACCTGCTACGATACTCAGTATTCAGAACCCTACGCTACATGGGACAATGTTGTCGTACAAGCCAGCGTCAAAATAACCCTCAATAATTTCAATGCGCAGACTAACACCAACAATAATCAAATACATCTTAGATCAGGCACAGTTTGCAAACTCATCAAAGAAACATGCATGGACAATACAGGCGGACAACCTTTTGGAAAAACACACCTAGCAGTAACTGTCATTTTGACCAATACCAGACACTCTACGAAGGAATGGCTCACCAGACCTCCAACCTAGACGAAGCAATACACAAACCACTATATACAGGTATCAACGGAGACACCTCCTTTTCCTTGATAAGTACCGGGAAAGTACAAGGCTGCGGTTACACCTTCTACAAGACAGAACATCCTAAATTATTCATTACAGAAACCACCGACAACGACGCCCCGTTCGCCAAATCGAAAGGGAGTCTCTCCGAAAACATCGATATATTTACATATGTAAACGCTAAATTTGTATACATGGAGCGCCACATCCGAAAACAGATCCAACGTTTGTATCGAGACATCATGTTACAAAAGTGCTTAATCGAAAGGAAGGTACTAAAGAATCTCGTTTCGTTAGCCACAATAAAACCCGATGAATTCGCGTTTAACCTAATGCAAGAACCCGGTTATATTGCCGTCATCACAGGCGAGATAGCTCGTATAATTAGATGCATCCCTGTCCAAGTCACTATCCGTAGAACTAATAATTGCTTCACTGAAGTCCCAGTTACCCGAAATAATCAAACCTTCTACCTCACTCCCAGGACCCACATACTATTAAGAAAAGGAACAGAAATATCTTGCGATTCTGCTATACCGACCACTTACAAAATCGATGGGAATTGGTATGAATTTCTACCGAAACCCAGGAAAACTACTCCTCCGGACACGTTAGAGCCACAACGGACATCAAACTGGACCTACGAAGACCCAGGAGCTCTGGCCACCAGCGGCATTTATAACAAAGAAGAGCTAGAAAATCTACAGGATAGAATAATGTTTCCCATGGAACAACCTGCAGTTTTAAATGCACTCAGCAGGGGACTTATTGGCCACAGCATGAGCGACCAAGGTTTATCGATAAATCACCTGATAGACGAAAGTACTATCGAGAAGATGGCCGAATCCATTTGGTCGAAAACTTGGTCAAAATTCACCACCTTCGGAAACGCAATATCCAGAGTAATAGGAATATTCTTACTCCTAAAAGCAATAAAGACCGTCATGGATACCTTATTGCATGGATATGCCCTACGCCAGGCTTATGGATGGTCTCTTAAATTACTAGGAGCCATCTGGAACTCAACAACACAACTACTGCTACAACTGGCACTCAATAAGAGACCCAGGGAGAGAAGAAACTCTGCTAGAGAACATCAGGAGTTGATACCTGTCTCCGAGAAAACTCAACCGAGCTCCAGTAAACACCTGCCATCATCCGAAATCCCATAATTCCATTACAACCAAGAAAAAAAACCCACCATATGCATCCAATTTCTTTTTGTATCTTATATTACATTACCTTTAGTGAGATTCGAATCTTAACCCTCTTTTCGATAAAGCGCTCACATAACAACAAAATTTATGTATTTTTAGGTTTACTTTAGTCAATCGACCCATTAAAACTCAGTTCAACATTCTAATGCCACATCTTTTAATTTTTTTTTATCTTTTTTTTGCACACAGGTAAAAGAAAAAAAAATCTTTCGTTTTTTTTTCTTCCCCATTTACTACCAACTACTGCTGCAACTAGCACTCAATAAGAGACCCAGGGAGAGAAGAAACTCTGCTAGAGAACATCAGGAGTTGATACCTGTCTCCGAGAAAACTCAACCGAGCTCCAGTAAACACCTGCCATCATCCGAAATCCCATAATTCCATTACAACCAAGAAAAAAAAACCACCATATGCATCCAATTTCTTTTTGTATCTTATATTACATTACCTTTAGCGAGATTCGAATCTTAACCCTCTTTTCGATAAAGCGCTCACATAACAACAAAATTTATGTATTTTTAGGTTTACTTTAGTCAATCGACCCATTAAAACTCAGTTCAACATTCTAATGCCACATCTTTTAATTTTTTTTTATCTTTTTTTTGCACACAGGTAAAAGAAAAAAATATCTTTCGTTTTTTTTTCTTTCCCATTTTCATTTTGTCCCATAATCAAATGGAAAGACCAGGACCCAGCGGAATTAGGACCGGCCGAATAAACAAGAAGAAGAGGCGCGCAGGAAGAGGTACGCAATTCAAGAAGGAACAATGGCGATTCTCACAAGCTGCAAGAACCATCGGACAAGAAGCCACTACCGAAAACTTTGAAGATTATTTAGTAATAACTGGCCACCCTCTCTGTGTAGAGCTGTGACCAAGGACAGTGACTATAACTGATTACAACTCGGAAGGATACAACACTGTAGAACCAATGGTCGTTGAGGAGGATCCCCTAAAGGAGATTGACACAAACAAAATCAAACAGGAGGACGTCAAGGAAATAAAAGAAAAGAAACCCAAAAAGGACAAAAAGGAGAAAGAAGACCGAAAACATAGAGAGGAAAGGAAAAACCAAAAGAAAAAGGAACCCAGAAAGGAGAAAGAAAACGGAGTACAATGTGAGAAGCAGCAAGCACCATTAGAACTGCCGCCATCCACAGGTACGGAAAGGTATAGGATTCCGAAATTGAAGAAAGGAGATGCAGCTAAGCCAATATCCGATTATCAAAGTGTGGCCAACATAAATGAATAAAGGTTCTTCTGCGTAAAAATATACCCATTTTTATTATAAGTATCATGAATACTTAAATCCAGGAAGGGTTACCGTACGGCAACCTTCCTCATTAGGAGGAACATGTGACGCACCGTGCCGAAATATATTTTTAAAATTTTAAAATTTCGTGAATTTTCTTTATAAGACAAAACATTCCAAGGAAAGAGACGATCTGCTTGTTTTTCCCACAGCCGAAGCCTGTTTTATCTCAACCAGTCCCAAAAACACAAGCAAGGACGGGAAATTTCCGAGACAGTCGTAAAAACTGTCTCCGTCCCTTCTTGAGATTTTATGAGTGGGCGCGCCGATACGACGCGACGCCGGGGAAAAATCATCGCCTATCGTTAGGGAATAGCAAACAGATGTATCCTCCGCTTCAAGTACCTTCACTCCCAAAAGTTCTCTTTCCTTGAAAAGTTTTTCCCAATAGTAATAAACGTTATATTATTTTATATCCAACAATTTATCAAAACCCCTGGATTTAGGTACAATTTGTAATAACGACCACGTATCCCTCTCTTTAAAATAATATAAAATATATACATATATTAGATTTTAAACTTTTAATTTTAAGAAATAGTCGAAATATTTAAGAATGTTATTTACGCCGAATAATCTTTAAACTATCCTTACACGATAATAATTTACGGCTTTTGTGTGCTAATCGAAATGTTAAAAATATATTAAAATGTTATTTTAACATAATTACGTTTCGATTAAAAATTTATATTATAAAAAATGTTAAAGCATTATAATTATAGACCATTCTTTTTTATTATTATTTCTTTTTCTTTTTTAGAATCTATTTTCACTAAATATCGTTACTTTTAAAATCATTATTAATTTACTCTCTTCAACGAAAACGAAAGATCTCCTTTTCTCCTAAAAATAATTAAACACTTATATTTATATATATATATATATATAT
>UELU01132731.1:0-11539 GCA_900490025.1 Megastigmus dorsalis
GGTAGTAGCAGAGTGCCTGCTACTGAAATAGTAGCACGCTGCGGCAAATACAGTAGCATTTTGCTACTCATTTAGTAGCAGAGGCCTGCTACTGTTTTAGTAGCAGCCGGACTGCTGCTAGATTAGGAGCACATTTTTCTCCGTGTACTTTGTTATTAGTATTTGAATACTATAATTATTAAGTCAATGTGGACATAAAAGCATTCTTAAAGAACTCTTTTTTCGAAAAGTGTGCTTATTGGGTAAGTTGTAAAGATATTTATTGTTTTCAAATAATTGTTTTCAAATAATAACACAGTATAATACATGAATAATATATAAAATTTTTTAAATTAACTCTTCTCGAATCTGATTACGGTATTGAAGGAGTTTATAAAACGTACAGAAACGTACAAAAACGTACAGAAACGTAGAAAAGCGTACAAAAACGTACAGAGGCATACTAAAGCGTACAAAGTGTCCAAATGCGAGATGTACAGTACCGAACGGTACGTCTCTGTACGTTTCTATGCATTACCGTACGATTTTGTACGTTTTCTATTTCCAATAGGGCAATAATGACAATAGTGTCAATAATAACGAAAGCAAAAGATCTTCAAGCCTCCTGAAAAGTCAAAATGAATCACAATATTCTATGAAAGATAATTAAAATTGTCATGTGGATTCTCTAAGTAGTGAAATATATGATTCTAATTTGTTCAAGTTGGTAACGATCCTCATAGTTCATTTCCAGATGTAATTATTGTTGAAGTTTCTGAGGTACAATATCCAGTTATTGATCCAGAGAATATTATTAATGAACCAATTATAGGTATAATTACATATTTTAAAATTGAATTTGAGCGAATGAAAAATAAGTATAGTAAATATAATTCATTATTTTTTTAAGATTTGTCCAAAGAAGAGTGTTATGTAATGGATAACAGTGATAATCATAATCTAGATTTAGTAAAAGAAATAAGTGTGCCAATACTAGATATTTCAAATAACATTGATTATCGTAATCAAGAAAATCAATATTCAAACTGTGATTTGGAAATAGAAAATATTTTGAGCGATAGATTGAATCCAATAGAACCATCTGTCTTGAGAAAGTTAAACTCTTCGAATCAAGAAAATGCTGTGATAGATGACGCTAGTTTAAAAGAATTTAAAGTACAAAATATAATAGAAAACGAAACCAGTGATGTTAAAAAAGAAGAAAAAACAGTTAATTTAAATGGAATTTGGACAAAAGAGCTTCATTTTCCTACCATAAAAGGTTCTAATAAGAAAAAAAATAAAAAACCTACGATATATGCTATAACGTCAGAAGCATATAGAAAAGAACAAGAAGAAAAAATTAGATTAGAAGAAGAAAAACAACGTAGAAAAGAATTTAATGAATTTAAAAGTCAGATTACAAAAAAAATCAAATAGGAAAAAGATGAAGAAAGGAAAAAAGAATTGAAAGCTAAGCAAGAATTAAAGTTAAAGAAAAAGGCTGAGTTAGAATTAAAAAAAGAAGAGTATGAAAATAAAGTTCAAGAGCTTTTAAAGAGAAAAGCAGAAGAGTTGAATTTAACAAATATTAATGATACTGTACTCAGAAAAGAAAAAGAGTACTAAATAATATAACAATAGTAAAGCTCAAAAGTGAGAGCTGGAGTATTTAAAAGTCATGATGTTGAAAAGTAATGCTACTTATGATAATTACAATTTAGTTACTGCACCTGTGATTGCAGCAAGAAGACTGATATTTTAAGTTAAATTATTTAACTATTATTTATTTATCAAATTATTATTCAATTACTTATTTATTTGTAAGGTTATTAAACAATTGTTATACCACCTAAAAAATGGTATAAATATAAAGTTTTCATTGACTGTTAAGCTGTATGTGTACAAATTGTATGTCATGTTATTTAAAAGTGTTCTAATCAAATAAAAAATGTAATCAAAATTAAAGATAATATGTGTTTTATTCTCATTTATACTGTAAATATATTTATTTAATTAATTTAAAAGAATCTATGAATGTATTGTTTTGAAAAATTATTTATCTGTTTCTAACACACAGTCGGTCATTCATTGGCATTTGTCTGGTCATTTATTGGACAGAGATGGTCATTCACTGGACTTTTACATCTTTTTTACTTTTTTCTTAATTTAAAAAATATTTCTAAATAAATTCTTCTTAAATAACGTTAATTCAAAGAAAATATAATTATAAAGTGAATTAAAAATTAATTTCGATATATCATGGTAGTAAAATATATTTGTAGCTTAAAATTTCGATGAAAATACTACTTCGGTCATTCACTGGTCTGTTTACCCTATGTACCATATTTGTACCGTACAGCACAGGAAGAAAAGAAAGAAAAAAAGAAAAAAGAAACTTACACGTAAAATTGAAGATTTCTTTAATCAAGACTGTCCAAATCCACCAAGATATAAATAAGATGACCAGTATAGAAAGCTGGTCCTCCTATGTTGAAACTTTGAGCTTTGAAACTTTGAAGTTTTGTAGCAGCTGTATTAAAAAAACAATATTGTCATGATTTTTATTCAGTAAAGTACAACAACTACAACACAATATTCTTATTATTATCTTAATGATTTATCCATTGAGTCGCATACAACAAAATAGATAATATGGACAGATGTATGGTAAAATTTTAAATGTAATAAAAGCAGCATTTAATTATCTTTTCAATTCGATCGTTATATATAAAGTTAAAGCAGCTATAAAAACAAAAAAAGAGGAATAGAAAATAGAATTTTTTGCACGAGATATTAAGCTAAAATGACCTGGTTTTATTATACATCGTATTAAGGGCCAATTCAGGTAGCCTTGTATGAAGGGCCTCATAATACATATTCAGGCGCCCTGATCTTTTTTATATGCAGGATGTTAATACTGCATGAATTTTCAGGCTAGAATATCGTCTGTATTATGTTGAATGTGAGTCTGTTAAAGTTAAAACAAAGGTTAACGCAGAAACTAATAATTCAAATTGTTCGTCTTAATAATTACAAGCGATATTTTAAAAAAAAACTACAGTCCAAGCATCTCAGAAGCCCTCTAATGATTCTGAGGTCAGCCATTGTTCTCAATCAAGTTCTGAATATAAAATGGAATCAATCAAATGTATTAAAGAATTTTCTAAAAGTACGAATCAAAAAGTTACAGAAATTATTTGTCAAAACTGTAATGAACTATATGCCAACCCAACCACACCAAGAAAAGAAGTACAAACGGTGGTTAATAATATGAAGCATTTAGTTGAAACAATCAAACAAAAAACAAACAAATAGTAAAACAGAATGTATAAGTGTACAAAAATTATATTCGCCTTTTCCTGTTGTTTTATATAGAATGTCAAATAGAAATTTATATGACATTAAAATCTTGCATTTAAAAAATAATAATTACTCTTTTCATTGTCATACCTTTCAAAATGTACTATAGGGCTTATTTTTAAAAATATTAAATATATTAATTTTAGATTAATTATCATATAACCTTCAGTATTTTTAGAAGTTAATTCAAATTTGAGCATTCTTAAGCTGTATAAATACAACAAAATGTTCGACTAGATAACCTATACGGTGCAGGGAAAGTTCTATTATAAATATAGAACTTTTCCTACACCGTATAGGTTATATCATTAGTTCTTTATCATTTCTTTATCATTTACATCTCATTCTTCTATTTAAAAAAAAATATATATATATATATTGTGGGATATCGGCCTCCCACTGGCTGTTGAGCTGGAGAAAGAAATGAGAGAAGGATTTAGCTGTATAAATGTCTTTACTGGAGCGGCGCGACTAGGTCGCTCAAGTGCCGGAACTAGACTGGCGGTTGCTGCAGCGACATGCTGCTCGAAGGCGGTGAGAGCGCTCAGAGAGCGCTGAGAGAGCGGCGCGGCGCTTGCGCAGAAGCGCTTACATGTAGGTGTGCTTGTACGGTCGGTGAGACTGGTGCCTACATCACTCCCCCCTTACATTTTTTTTTTTATTTGCTGTAAGCATTTTTATTGGTGTAGTACAACTACAATACAGAGTTTGGTGAATAAGAATTACAATTCTTAGATGTTAGGTATGCATACTGTAAAAAATTTGATGCGTGATGCAGCGATACATTAACCAGAATACTCTTATAATTGAGACCTGAAATGTCATAATTCTGTCGTAGTTTGTACACAATGTTACAGTTGCGCGTAATAGAATAATGCAGTTTGTGTGGACGCTTGTTATCATTGAGATATAACATGTTAAAATTCTTGTATAATTTGTATATAATATCACAGTTAATACGTGATGCAATGATACGGTTTGCATAAACGCTACTTTATTATTGAGATATAACGTGTCAGAATTCTTATATGATTTGTACATAATATCACGGTTAATGCGTAATGCAATGACATAGTTTGCATGAACGCTTATTATCGCTGAGATATAACATGTTAAAATTCTTATATAATTTGTATATAATATCACAGTTAACGCGTAATGCAATGATATAGTTTGCATTAACGCTTATTACCGTTGAGATATAACATGTTAAAATTCTTATATAATTTGTGTATAATATCACAGTTAACGCGTAATGCAATGATATAGTTTGCATGAACGCTTATTATCGTTGGGATATAACATGTTGAAATTCTTAAAGAATTTGTACATGATGTTACAGTTTATGCGTAATGCAATAATACGGTTTGCATGAACGCTATTTATCATTGAGGTAGAACATGTTAAAAGGTTTATCATATAAGTGGTACGTGATATTGCAGTTATTGCTTTTAAGAATTTTCGATAAGACTAGTAAATTGTTAATGCTTGAGCGCGACGCAGTCTACCTTCTCTCCTTAATTTTATATGTTGCTCTGAAGACATGTAGCTGTAGCTTTATCCAAAAATATTTGAGTACATGAAATTAACATTGTTCGATAATAATTTTGTTGGCACAATGCGTTTAATCAGTGAATTAAAGTTTTATGAAAGAAAAGTTTTAATTGCTCAGCAATTATTTTAGATCACGAGTTGCTGTACATATTATCAGCGATTTTGTTTTTTAAAGAAATCATTTGCTTAAATTTTTAACAATAGTGGTTAATCACTGAATGAAACGCATTATGCTATTACAAGTTTCGGAGAGCGTACAGTTGCTTAGTGTTTACACAATTCGTGTAGCGCAGAGTGTAATCTTATCAACTAACGCTTGATTGCTCATTTTCGCTTGTTGATTTCTCTTAAAAGGAGATGTGTTTAAAATTGTAAAAAAGAAAGCAAAAAAAGTGATTGCAAAGAAATTTGTGTGTTAAGTGTAGATTTACTGAACTGTTCTGTGGTACAATTGGAGTGCACAGATCACTGCGTGCTTGTTTAGATCGCAAATGTGATTCTAATTTTCTTTTGAAAGAAAAACTGGTCGAAGTAACAGTCAGAAAAATATAGGAAAATATTGCGCCGTGGTGAGGCTATGACTCCATGATGGCCTTGAGCAGGCACTCCTGTAATACTTCGATCGCCTTTGCGGCATCCCCGACCCTGGTCCGGCTGTTGAATGAGGATATTGCCTCTAACAAGCCAGGCCAGGGCTTAGGGGAGCTGTGAGACAGAAAATAAGAGTTTTTCGATCAGTACGCTGCTCATTATCCCTGAGGTTGACTCATGACCTCCAGCTTGCTCTGTTACTTAAGCTACGTTTACAGGGTTTTGGGCGAGAGTGCAAGGATATACATACTCAATGTTTGATGCGTCCCTAAATCTAACTCTCTTTGTTCCTATTTTTTGAGATTGTTTTTATTGAAAGCATCTAGTTTTCTCTTTTTGAGAATGTTCGGAATAAATCGTTTTTTCTTGTAGATTGCGATGCTATGGAAGGAACTGTATTGGCCCTAATCTGTGTAGCTAAGTCACGAGTATTTACGCATTCGCCCGATTGAGGATCGGTGGTCCTGTGGCGTTTAATCGAGAGTGATATCTCATCGTCATTATGTGTGCTCTGTGGCTGAACGCAAGCCACAAGAGCATTGTCATTAGCGGAGGTACCCACTGTATAAATATCGCTGTCGCGATCGTCTTCCCCGTGCGCATCCTCGCCCGCGTAAACCTGTGTCCGAACCGTAAGGGTTCGAGATGCATTGTATGGTCCAGATCCTCCGAGGATCGTTGGATTCGATGAGTGCTGTTTACTCATCTGATTCATTATTGGATTGCGGGCCGCGATGCCAGGAGGCAGGCTGGGATTCGGCGAGGGGAAGTGCCCGAGGCTACACGCAGTTTCGTGCTCTCGCCCGGGTGAGCCAGATTGGCGATGTTAATTATGTCGCGTTGGGTATTTTTAAGGGTTACTGCCGCGCTCGCGTTCAAAGCGACGGGGTTTAGTTTTACTTGATTGCCCTTGTATTAACGCGTGTAGATGCCGCCGTGTGTTGGCAGCATGTGGAGTAGATGTTCTATAAAAATTACCCAGGCCTAAGACCGTCTTGATTAACGGTGTGTGCAAGAAGGATTAACAGTTACGCGCCGAAAGTACATTTTTGGGCTAAGATGCAGGTGGAAGGCATGAAGTCTTTCCAGTATTGCATTTAGATATTGTTCTTGTTCCTCTAGTGAGGCAGAAACTATTAATGTATCATCTATATATGCGAAGTTGTCTAAATCCCCTACGTCATGTCGACGTGTTTTTAGAAAGTTTGCAATGCATAATGAATCCGAGGTAATCACGATAATTTCGAGTAGACCAAATGGTATAATTATTGCGATCTTCGAGATATCTTTCCGGAAAGATAAGTGTCTGCAGAAATGTGCCTTCCAAGTTGAGGGTGGAGACAAATATTTTTGCAATACAAATTGCTAGAGAATCGTGCAGATTGGGAATTGGGTACCTGTTCGGTACCATTCCCACGTTACGCTTTCAATATTCTCTGCAAGTTCTCCACTCCCCGTTTTTTAACACCATGTGTATTGGTGTAGCCAATGGCTTTTGGAGGCCGGCAAATGCCTAGTTAGTACCATTGTCGGATTTGCGTCTCACAATTTTTACTCTTTCTGGGGTGGACGTCGCGGCCTCTGAGCACTCTGAGGGCTCGAGGTTAATGTGATGATATACACCTCTTTTGAGCTTGTTGGGCTTATCTATGTCTATTACTATCGGGCGTTGGATTGAGATGTGCACATATTAGTATTTGCAATTGATTAGCGATGTTATTAGGCCAAGAGTTGGTTGTATGCTGCCCGGTGCGGTTACTTGGGTTTTAAGTTATCCGTACCGCAAGTTATTATTAATTTTTTATTTGTTTTTAGTCCCCGTTGTTGGTCAAGTCGACCCAATCACAAGGTTTGACACACTTGTGAGCTTTAGTACCGTATTTCGCGTGAAAATAGCAGAAAATTTTACGTTCTTTACTTTTGCCGCGCCTACGATTTGGCGATTTGGCACGTTCGCGATTTTTGACGGGGGAAGAACGATTACTATCATGAGATTCTTTTTTATAAAGAGCGTCTAACTGTGCATTCGTTTCCGAGTGCAGTTGAGAGTTTGTCGCTTTGATTTCGCAGACAGGTGAATCTACATCGAATAGACTGGCATGCACCTGATCTGCGTATGCGACAGAAGCGCGTTCGTTAGCTGGTGTAATGTCACTAGTAATGAGAACGCGAATATTTGGAGGTAAGTTCACTCTCCAAGCCTTTAAAATAAGTGCACGCGACACCTGCTCTCCCGCTAGGTTGATTAATTCACGCAGATATGCAGAAGGTTTTTGAGTGCCCATTGGGCAACCTCGAAATAGCCTCTGTAATCTGACATCCTCCGATTGCTTGTGTTTGTTTATTAGAATATTTTTTAATTCGTTGTAGCGATTGTTGGGCGTCAGTTCCCTAATGTCATCGGCAATGTCAGCTATAGTCGTTGGGCTTAGGTTAGGCATTATATTTATAAATTTAGTATTGTCGTCGGTTATATTTTGCATGGTCAGTTGACATTCATACAAGTCGAACCAAGTAGACGGATTATGTTGCCAGAAGGGCAATTGTATAGGCTTGAAATTTATTTGTTGTAAGAGTCGCGGGACATTGCCGATGTTTGAAACTAAGTTGCTTGTTATGTTTGGGTTTATAGCGTGAGCGTCGTGTGATGTATGAGGTGTTGTGTTGCTAGGCAGATTAGAGGTAATTAAGCTAGGAGTGTTTATGTTTGTGAAGAGAGGTCGATTAGTCTGTCTGTTCTGCGGTGTATTTACGTTGATATCTGTAGAGTTAGGACTATAAATGTCCAACGGTCGCCAGGAATTTGACTGACTAATTTCTGTATGAGTGTGAACGATTGGCGTGTATGTTTGGGTGTTTGTGACTGTTGGAAAAATGCTGGGTGCTGTAATTATTGTGTCTTGTCTGGGAAGGTTAACTCACTTTGTATTTAAATCAGATTTTGAATGTCGCAGTGAAAATTTTAAATTCTCTATTTCTGAATTTAACTGTCGTATTTGATTTTCGTGGGCTTTCTGTTGGAGTTTGATATTTTCAATTAATGATTTTTCCATTTTGTCATAGTGAGATTTGGGCACCATGGATGATGAATCTATTGGGGTTTGAGTATTCAAAAGGGATCTGTTCACCTCATACTTATGTGTTTCCTTTCTCTTAAACGCGCCTTGAGATTTTTGCGTGCTAGGGTTATATTCTTTGTTTGTGATTTTTTCCGCGGTATCTGTGATACTGTTAATAGACAAAATTTCTAACGCGGGATCTGACGAATAGCCCGCAGCACCTCCCTCGCCTAAATCCACCTGGCCACCAGCAGTCGTGCTATCGGTGATGGTATTTAAATTTTCCCTAGATGCGGTATTCATTTTGTTTAAAAGCTAATTTTAACCTACGCAGAGCAATCGCTGGGGAGAGTCGCTTATGCTACTTAACTTAATTTACAATACAATATAATGGGGGAGAATTCTTTAATTGTTCGATGCCTTGTTGGCATAAATGATTATGAGCAAGGCTCCTCAATGCTGTTGGAATTCTCCAGTGGCTGCCGAAAATGACTACAGTTAGTCGTCGAGCATCGCACCAGAGATTCCTTCTGACAAAGAAGAGACCATGCAAATGCGATTTTTCGCATCAATCCGTGTGTTTGGTAGAAACCTTATGTTTGAGTGTAAATGATCTGAATAGATCGACAAACAGAACGCTTGGAATTTCCCTTGCATACGGAGACAGATTAAAATGACTTGTCAACTTTGACTAGAAAGAATTCTCCCGTAATTAAAATGTATATTAGGCGCGTGGAGCCTGTATTACTTGGCCTTAAGGAATTTTGAAAATAAGAACAATGTGTTCTCGGCGTTCTCGCTTTTCTCAGTGTCTGCTATAAATGATTAGAGTTAATCGATAGCTAGACACCTCGATAACGGGAAAGCTCTAAACAGCATTGCCTAGAAATTTAATAAAGAAAATTTGGCCTAGAAAGTGAATTTAATTAACAAAAAAAAGAAGAAAATTTTTCTAGGTCCACACGCCCAGCTACAGACATACATATATGTGTATATATATTATAAAAAGAGTATTCAATAATAATGACAAATACAAAATATGGGGTGATGTGGTATATGAATAAATATAATATATTTTTATTTATTGTAGATATATATATTAAAATATTGAAGCAAGCATAAAATTGCTTAATAAATGTCGTTCGCTCTAATCCTAGTCGGAATTATTTAATAGCGCGACGAAAATATTTTTAAAAATCTAAATCGTTTCTCCTGGTTTTAAAATTTTCGGTTTTGCGATGAAAAGAGATTTTAGTGGTTTTAATATGAAAAATCAACAGTTTTTCCCGTTGTAAATTGTGCCTTGTGCGTGCCGTAAATAGCTTTAGTAAGTCGACGAGCAACACACTAGGCACAATACAGAGACGAGGAGAAACTGTTGTAGTTTATTCATTGTTGTAAATGAAAAATATCTCTAATAAATACTCTAAAAGTACTTAGAAAGTACTTAACAGACACTTCGAGGGAAAAATTTTATTTCAATGAAAAATTGAATTTTTGATAATATTTAAAATTGCAGTTGTTTTCGGTTTTGGCCTTGCTTTGTGTACGCCGTAAATGACTTAGTAAGTCGACGAGCGTAACACTGGGCGTGACCTTGAACCGAGAAAATCTGTTGAGATTCCATAAATATGGAATTTTAAAATTTGAAAAGAAATTGATTTTAAAAAAAAATTTACTGACGCCGGTTGTTCTCGCTTCCAGCCGCGCTTTGTGTGTGCCGTAAATGACTTTATAAGTCGACGAGCACAACACCTAGCGCAACTTGTACAACGAGAAGACCATTGTACAGTAAAAAAAAAAGAAATGATTAAAAAAAGATTGAAGTGTCTGAAGAGAAAGAAAAACGAAAAAAAATTATTATTATGATTTAAATAATGAAAAAGAATGTTTACCAGGAGGATGACTCCCTGCACCCCGCGGCGAATTATAGAAAATTTAAGAAGTTCTATGTTGAGGTGATGCGGTGAATTTAATACGATTTTAAATTTTGAAGAAAAATTTAAGGATTTACTGATGAGCTAATTGCTCCATCAAACTCACAAATCGCGAGAAAATTTGCTCAATTAGCAACCGCGTGATCGATCTCGTGCAAAATGGCAGTGCGCGGAAAACGGAAAAGAATAAGTTCCAAATTTAAAAGACCGTTCTAATTGAAACGACTTAGCGCGCACTGCCGTGTTAGAAAAAAGCCGCGTCTCAAAGCATGAGAATTTTCGCGGAGCTAACATTAATTTGGCAAGTAAAGCCAACGAGATAAGGCGAGAAACTGAGTAGAGTTTCTGCCGATCACTTAGATAATTAACAAGTACGCAATTAAGCAGCACTTATTACCTCGTAAAATCGATGCTCCCTTCCTGGACGCTTTAGGCTAGCCGCGTGAAGGCGTGCCGTGAAGAAGAGCACGAGGCCGCTGGATGCAGGAGTTCCGGCAGACAGGTTCTCCTTCTCTCTTTCTCTCTCTCGAAGCCGGCGCTGAGTCGGAGAGCACAGCAGAGGAAGATGGCGGTTTTCGAGGCGTCCCTCTACTACCGCTGTTTCCGTTGATGCTGCTACTCGAGGAGATGATGTCCAGAGAAGTTGGACGTCGGGGTCACCAATGTGGGATATCGGCCTCCCACTGGCTGTTGAGCTGGAGAAAGAAATGAGAGAAGGATTTAGCTGTATAAATGTCTTTATTAGAGCGGCGCGACTAGGTCGCTCAAGTGCCGGAACTAGACTGGCGGTTGCTGCAGCGACATGCTGCTCGAAGGCAGTGAGAGCGCTCAGAGAGCGCTGAGAGAGCGGCGCGGCGCTTAAATGTAGGTGTGTGCAGCTTGCTTGTATGTGTGGCGCTGCTTGTGCGGTCGGTGAGGCTGGTGCCCACATTGTCTTTACAAACGTCTCTGAAATCTTTCAAATAACATTTTCCGAAATGATTTCGCAAGCTTTCCAGAAATAATTCTCGAATGGTTTCTGCTAACTTTCAGGGATATTGCATTGAAATATTTAAT
>UELU01132734.1:0-17988 GCA_900490025.1 Megastigmus dorsalis
GGCTAGTTCCACACTTCTTGGGTGAAAGAAGCACACGAACGCGGTGTGTCCGCTCTTCGCTCGGATTGGTCTGATATACTCGACCACTCCGAAGTTAATCATGTCCGCGTACACTTGCGCCTTGGTTTTGTTAGGTGGGAGGAGAACGTGGATCGTCCGTCCGGCTTCGTCCTCCATGACCCGTATGTTCGTCCGTTCGGGAGCCTGGGACGGACTAGGTTTTGCTGCGGCCGTCATCTTTGTTTCTTGTGGTGGTTGGTGTGTGGTTGTAGTTTTGTTTTCTGGTACTGATGGTGTCGCGGTGGTCTTGTTGTGGTTCTTTAGGTGGTGGATAAGTTGGTTTATGTTTTTCGCATTGGTCTTGATTTTAACAACGGAGACTGGCTCTCCGTTGATGTCGGTCAGTAGCTGGGCCGACGTGATCGGCACAAGTTCGCCGAGTTGAGAAGCGATCCTCCCCAAGTTGGTGGTTTTTTGTTTCATGAGTAAACCCAGAGGGTCGTCGGGGCATAGAATTACTCTTTGAATTTCGTCCATGGTGGTTGTGGTTTCTGTAAAGGAATTGGTAAGTTAGTGGTTATTCATATTGGTAATTGGGTTATAAGGGGTTGCCGTACGTCTTTTGTGGGGTCTACCCTCATTAAGGTGAGGTAATCCATGAGTTCTTCGATTTCCGCGGTCGTGGCCGTCCTGTAAGTCTTATTTGGTCTTCGTTTTATATCTGGTGCAGGAATCAGTTCGGTGGAGTCCCAAAGGACTCCTTGGAACGTGTCTGCGTTTATTCCTGCTGCCTCGTCGATGACTATCGGGCTCGGGGGTTTGGGTGTTGTGGTTTGGACGACTTTTATGTCATAGGATTGGAATAGGAAAAAATTCGGCGGATTTACTTCGGGGGTGATTCTTTTTCCGTGCACGAATGACTCTTGTTCTTGGGTCATAAATGGCCGTCATCAAATATTAATTGAACAAGTTAGCTTAAGACTACAGTTGCGAAAAGGAATTAGTTTTCAACTTCAATAAAACAACAGAAAGAAAATTATAACTAATAATAATACTTCTTATTCGATTAAAATTTAGTTCTAATGTTTGAATAGTAATAATAGCTTTTCATTTTATTAAAACATTTAAGCTAGAGTAAACACATCAACAATTTTAATTTTATTTTAATTTCAATAATTATTCTTTTATATATATTTTAAATAAATATATTGTAATTTAGTATTGTAGATTATTTAGTTAAGAACATCTGTAGGTGATAATAATAAGGGTTAAGTTTAATTTAGTACACGCGGCGACATCTATTGTAAGGTATCAGAACACCTTGGGTGTGATAGAAGGGAAAAATAGGAGGACATGTAGAAGAAATTAGGTCAAAGAGAGGGAAGAAACATCCGGAAGGAAGTAATGCGATAGGCAGAGAATAGGTCAAAGGCGGAGTTTTCGGGAGAGAGGTATAGGAAAGAGCGTTGCGGGGGATGACCCAAAGGTGATGTGCTGCATCTCAGAATGCAGTTGGGTCAGTGAAAAACGGGAAAGAGCGCGCACAAGGCGGCTCTAGTCAAGAATGAGTTACAAACGGAAAAGAGCGCGCGCAAGGCGGCTCTAGAAAATTTCAAGCTAGTTAAAAGCGAGACACAAGTCGGGAAAACGTTCTCCAGCCCCGATTATTGGACGAGAGTCCAGATCGAAATAGGAGAAAATCTAAAATTAAATCTTGTGTGCGCCCGTCAGGGCGTTAGATATTGATTTTAATTATTTTTGGCGCCCAACGTGGGGCACGCATAAATGCAAATGTTGCTGTGATTGATGCTTTCGAGTCTTTGTTTCGTTTTGTTCGCTAAATAGGAAAAAGTGATTATTGAGTTCTTTTTAAAAGAAAATTAGTGTATGATTTGCAAACTCAATAAATGTTTTTTTAAAGTATTTCCGTTGATAGGTAAATAATAAAAGTAAAAAGAAGTCTGTTAAAAAGAATAAGGAAATTAATAGTGAAAGTGAATATAAACAACCAAAAATATAAAAGAAACAAAAAAAAAGGGGGTTTGAAAAGCAGAGAAACAAATTGGGAATAATTGAAATTGGAAACGAGAATAAAGGAAAAATAGACAAATAGACAAATGAAACAAATATAAATTACATGGTTGATAATTGAGAAAGTAAAGAAATAAGAAAAGAAAGGAGATTTGAGAATTATATGTTGAAAAAAAAATTGTGAACGAGTGAAATTGAAATCGAAAAAGAGATAAGGGAAAATAAACTCAAAGAAACGAAATGAATACAAAAAATACGATTGATAAAAGGGAAAATAAGGAACTGAATTGAAATTGAAAATTGATATGTACGAAGAATTAAAACAAAATATAATTGTGTTAAAAGTGGAACGTGGAAATAATAAATGTTGTGGAATTACGCGAAATATGATTTTTAATAGATTGTGAAAAGTATATGAAAGATTAAAAAGGAAAAATGATGATAATGAGAAGTATATATATGTAACAAAGGAGAAAATTAGAAGAAAAATAATCGGCAAATGAAATATATATGAATTGAAGAAATCGACAAAAAAAAAATAAAAGTATTATATGAAGACAAATTTTTGGTAATAAATAGAAATCGATGAAGTAAAGAAAATTTTAGAAAAACTTATATCGCGTATATAAGAGAAGCAAGTGTTACGAGAATAGTGATCGCGCGTTATATAATTGTTGAAATCGTGTAGAGTTGAAAAATAAAGGGATAAATTGTGAATTATTAAATTGTGAATATAATAAAGAAAAGGAATAGCGAACATTAGAGAGATAATATAAATAAAATTTCGGAATAAACAAACGAAGAATAAGGAGAATTGAGAAGGAATACAGTAGAAATTTAAAATTAATTTTTGCGGGAAGTTAAAACCGAATTGCATTCGTGTCTAAAAAAAAAAAATAAAAACGTGAGTAATAAATGATTAAGAATTATGCGGATTATGAATAGTGAAAGGTTGTAAGGAATATTGCGATATATAAAGGATTAGAAGAAAAACAAGAAGGAAAAACTATAAGTAATAAAGAACAGGAATTAAAAGAAGAAACAATCAAGAAACAAAGAATATACAAATTACAGAAGTTAATAAAGGGGAACAGGAAAGAGAACATTATTTAGCGGTTCAGGTTAAAAGAAAACAAACTTGCAAAGGGGTCTGATTCAGCAAATATTAAGTCTTAAAGTGATTTAACTCAAGAGAATATTGTGTATGACGGCGATTAATCGAATTTTGTTCCAACAAATAGACACATTTGAAAATTCATGAAGGATATATTGTTAATGGAACAATATCGCTTCCAGGATTTCTTTTAGGAATTGAGCAGTTTTGTTTTTGTTATTAAAACTAAACTTCGCATAATTGAAGAGTATTATGAAATTAATTGAATCAGCCTACCCAATAAACAAAGGGAATGTTTTTTTTGGTAGGTAATCAAAAGCTGTTCAGGGGAAATCTTTATAAGTATTTAATTTGTTTAAGAATGTCTTCTTTGTAACAATTCATGAGGTGTTCGTGAGATGTTTTTCTTTTCTTTTCTCGTAAAATCAGAAACGAATGTTTGAAGTTAAAGTTTATGCATTGATAAAGTAATTTAAAAGAGTTCTTTATTGTGAAATCCATAGGTCGTCAAAAAGTAATCAGTAAGAATGCAAGATGAATTAGTAAAATAAGTTTGAAGTTACATGGAGCGGAATAATTTTACGCAGAGTATATTCGAATTCAGCGCGAAAACGAGATTATTTATTAAACGTTATATTAAACGCATTGCAGTTGCGTATGTGGTATTAGTTTTGTTTTGAGAAAAAGGAAAGCATTCTTTTTGAATACTTCCTTTAAATGTAGAAGCAACTTAAATGCAATAAAAATAAAATTATTCTAGTAAAAATTATTTTGAAAAAGAATACTCTTCTAGTAATATTTAAGTTTTATAAGAGTTTTTTTTTCTGGGGAAATATAACATTATTTTTGAATACTTTTGTTGGGTTTTTCTTTAAAATGTAAATTACAAAAAGGAATGCTTTATGAATGATTTTTGAATGTTGTAGAGGTAATTCTTATAATGTGTTGAAAATAAAATTGTTTTTGAAAAGGAATACTTTTGAACGCTAAAATTATTATATAGGTGATACTATTTTGAGGACATCTAAGATTACTTATAGAATTTTTTTTTCTCTCTGAAGAGTGTGCTTATTGGGTGGCTAGTTTCAATCTTCAATTGTGAACGTATTTGCTTAAGAGAAGTATTGTTAAAATTCGAGTTACCACATAGTCGGAATAACTCTAAAGACGAAAAGAAGTTAGATTGCGCAAATGGTGAAGAAACTATCAAAAAGGAAGAGACAGCAGATCAAGAAACAAGAGTTGTTAGCTGGAATTTATATGCCAGCACCACCGCCACCAGATAGTATTTACTTAGGGAATAATATCGCCAAAGTTGAGGATATTCTACTACCATCTCGATCACCTAGGCCTTTGAGACCAAGAGGATTATACTGCAAATCTTGTTTATTTGAGATTAAGAATAGGTGCATCGACTGCTTCTTAAAAAATTATAAAATAGGAAAGAAACGAGTATCAACAAAGTAAAATTTTGAGTATATATAGACATCTAGTTATTGGTGAGCGCTACTGAAAACTTAGGCGAGGGGAGACATAACATCGAAGAAGAAAGGAAGTAATAAACGCACATGAGCGCAAAGGACGGAGTAGGGAGTAAACGAATAACTCGCCAGCAAGCCGAAAAGAATCCGGAACTACAAAAAGAAGTCGATAATTATAACGCGGTGCTCAGAAGAACAACGTTAGGGGACTCATCGGACTCGGATCTAAGTACGGAATCTGACAGTTTTTTGCATTCGACATTGTTAACGGATGACACGCTCGAGGACAGCTTAGATGGAAATAGAAACATAATCGCGACAGACTGGAGCCAAGAGCAGGAAAAAGAAGAGAGTCAGCAATCAAACGAAGAAGAGAGCCAGCAATCAAACGAAGAAGAGAGCCATATTGAAAACCGACTACTAGTAATGGCAAACGGAGCAGTCGCGATAGCCAATATAGTAACGCTAAAGGACGCCGTCAAAGCAGTACCTGAATTTGATGCTTCAAAAAGGGATTGCTACCGGAAATTGAGAATAAAATGGAGGCCGCGGAAGCAATAGCTGACGTGGTAAAAAACGCGATTAAGGCAGAAAACGCGCTAGAGGCTCAGAGAGAGTTACGAGGAAAGAATGTAATACCAGCCCGCAGTCATATGCCCAGAAACGTATACACTTGTCAGATATGCAAGGAAGAAGGACATGAAGCTGACAAATGTACATCATTCGCGAATCAACGAAAGACTTCCTAGTTATGTAGAAGAAGTGGGCATACAGCGGACAATTGTCATTCCAAAGATAATAACACTAGCGATTTTAGGTGTCGAATCTGCAACCGAATCGGGCATTACGCGAGGCAGTGCAGGGACTAACAGAGGGGCGAGAAGTATCAGCTATGTGATAAGTTAGGGCACACCGCAAGACAGTGCCGTGGACAAGCAGCTGCGTTATTTTGCCAGCATTGCAACAGACCGGGGCACATGAGTAGTAATTGCTTCAGATTAAACAACCAAGCTAGACCTGTAGATAACAGGGCGCAACTTAGATGCAGATCATGTAATATGATCGGGCATACAGCCGCTACGTGTCGCGTAAAACCGGCGCAAGAGTACAGCCGAACAAATAAGACCTGTAACTACTGTGGGAAACCAGGTCACTTCATTGCCGAATGTAGAAGTAGGCAGTATTCGAATCAAGAGGCGGGAAATGCGCGGGGTTTCCAGAGGGCAAGCGCGAGGATGGAAACCCAGACCGAACAGCAGCGCTTAGCGAAGAACGAGGAAGCAGAAAATCTGTTATGCGAACTGTTCCCATCGGAATAAACGATAGACGGACACTAATACCATACATTACATTCAAGAACAATTTATCAGGCAAACAATTTAACTTAATGTTAGACACCGGATCACAAAGCAACATAATCAAGATTGAGGTTGTGCCAGAATTATTAGACATCGATGCTACGAACACGGTTTTATTAAAAGGAATTTCAGACAACTATGTACACACGGTGGGAACAGTAAAAATTAAAGTGTTTGGAATTTTAACAACGTTCCAGGTAGTAGAAGATACATTTAAAATACCATATCATGGAATACTAGGAAACCAATTCTTTGGTGAAAGCGGGAGCATGATCGATTTTAAAGGGAAATTTATATCCGCGAATAAACAGATAATGAACTTCAAACAGAAACTAGATGCAGGTGAAGAAAGCAGGGCTCGTTTTATTAACTTATCAAGTAATAATATCGAATTACCTTTTATTGACGTGCTGAACACACCGTCGGGAGATATCACGCAATTTCTAGTAGATACCGGAGCGGAGGGCTCCATCATTAAAGAATTCTTAGTTCCCGAGAATGACTGCATAGATAGAACAGGCATAATGTATCTGAGGGGCATCGAAGGGAATCTCACAGAAACAATAAGATCAACGGTGATAAGCATTTTCGCGCATGATCATAAAATACAAGTAGTTCCGAATGATTTTCCAATTCCTAGCGAGGGAGTGCTTGGAGTAGACTATCTTAAGGAAGTTGGAGCAATAGTCAACTTTGAGAGGCAATGGTTGTAAATTTCCGATAAATTTGCACCATTAAAGAAAAAGAATAAAAAGGATAGCAGAGCCAAGGAGCAAATTTACCAGAAATCATTACGATAGCGAAAGTGTTTGCGTTAATGATAGCGAAGAGAGCAAAGCAGAGAGTTACAAGGCAGATGCACCTATGGAAACCAATTGTTCGACCGATTACAACTTAGAAATTAATGAAGGACACTGTTGCAACACGACAAGTCTAGGAGAAACTTATGGCCACAGGTACGATGAGGAAGAAATGCTGAATGAATTAGATTTGGATCAAAATACTACAGGATTGAACTTAGCAGATCTATATTACACAGATGATAGTAAATGGACAGATAAATACCAATGAGTGCAAGGATAATGATAGAAAGAAAAGATTAAATTTACTATTAAAATATGAAGAATTGAATAAACAAGATGTAGAAAAAATTCACAAGATAATTCAAGAATACTCGAGTGCCTTCAATATAATAAATCAAGAAGGGAATAAAGAAATAACCAGTAAATACGAAATAAGTAGCAAAATAATGGAAGAAAAGGTAAAAGCAATTGTAAATACAGATCACCTGAATAACGAAGAGTTAGAAATGGTAAATAAGTTAATCAGGAAACACTCAGATAGGATACATATAGAAGGAGACGAATTAGGAGCCACAAACCTGTTGAAACATAAGATAGACACGACAGATGACAATCCTGTTTATACAAAACAATATAGGTTACCACATGCATTGAAAGAAGAAGCGGAAAAACAGGTAGAGGGATTGTTGGAAAAAGGAATAATCAGGCCTTCAAAGTCACCTTATAATACGGCACTTTGGATTGTTCCGAAAAAATCTGATGTGAACGGGAAACCAAGATGGCGGATCGTGCTGGACTTTAGGCCATTAAATGAAAAAACTATCGCAGATAAATACCCGTTGCCGAACATAGCGGATATTTTCGATCAAGTGGGAGGATCCAAGTACTTCACGATTTTGGATTGTTTTTCCGGATTCCATCAGATCCTGTTAGATCCGGACGATGCTAGGAAAACAGCGTTTTCCACTCCCAATGGTCATTTTAAGTTCGTGAGGCTTCCGTTTGGGCTAAAAAATGCAGCACCAGAATACCAACGCGTTATGACCATCGTACTAGACAAGCTACTGGGAAAAGGAGTATTCGTATATATAGATGATATAGTAATACACTCAAAAGCCCTAGAAGAGCATGAGAAACTATTCAACGAGGTCATGAATCGCTTAAGAGAAGCCAATTTAAAGCTACAGCCGGAAAAATGCGAATTATTGAAAAAGGAAGTCGTGTATTTGGGGCATATTTTGAACGAAAAAGGCATTTATCCAGATCCAAAGAAGATTGCTGCGGTCAAAGAATTCCCGCAACTCAAAGAACAAAAGAATGTGCGGCAATTTTTAGGTTTAGTTGGTTACTACCGTCAATTTATTCAAGATTTTGCAAAAGTCGCGAAACCACTGACTAAATTGCTACAAAACGGAGTTGAATTTAATTGGGATGAAAGGACCCAAGAACCGTTTGAAACCCTAAAAAATATTTTGTGTACTGCACCGTTGTTGCAGTACCCGGACTGAATGTTAACGCAGATGCGCTATCACGAAATCCAGTAGAAAGTAACTTGGTCAATGCAATAACCAGGGGTCAAAATAAAGCAAAAAAAAATCGTAGTAGAAGCTGAAATACATAAGAAGCCCAAAGAGAGGAAAAGTAATGGAAATCCAACCAAAAAAACAAGAGAGAAAGGAAACCGAGAAGAAACACTAGGGAATAGGCGTGTTTCAGAAAGAAACGCAAATAAGCCTAGACCTAACTACGAGGAAAGTGAAACAGAAGGTGAGGACGAAATCGAAGGTCAACCAAGAAGATTAGGAGACATTAACACTTACTACAAAATTTCTAAAAAGGACAAAATAATCAAGGGAAACGAATCAGTCAATGAATCGGAGACTTCAAGTATAGAATCTGAAAATGATGATAAAGCAGATGATGAAATAGGATCGGAGGTAAATAATTGCAACAAAGGTTCCAAGATTACCGGACACAGAAAAAAAATTGTGAGAACAGGAGAACAATTGCCATACCGCACTGACAATGTAGTATATTTTGTTAATCATAATTGATGGAAATGAAGAAAATTGAACAAAACTTCATTATGAAAATAGGTGAAGTCCGATATTTTAAAAGAAAAGGAAAACATCATTATTTTGCAGTTTGCATTCGTGAAGATAAACAACAGTCACTAACTAAAGTCAAGAATATGATGTACAGCACACTAAAAGTTTTAAAGGAATTATTATTAAAATTGGATAAAAAAGAATTTAGTTTAGCCCAAAGTGATAGAGTGGAAAATTTAGAATGGACAGAAATACTAAATATTTTAAATTCAGTGTTTAAAGAAACAGATATTAAAATAATAGTTTGCACTGGCAGCATAAAGTATGTCCCAGAAGAAAAGCGCGACGAAATTTTTAACGAATTGCACAAATCACGAATAGGAGGACATAGAGGAGTATCCAAGACTTGTAATAGAATTAAAAGAAAATATTACTGGGAAAATTTTAAAGTTGACATTCAGAGACGTATACAGCAGTGTCTAGAATGTCAATTAAAAAAGTTAGTCAGACTAAAAACAAGACAACCCATGGTGATAACCGATACACCTGGGGCGGCATTTGACAAAATTGCAATGGACATAGTAGGGCCGTTAATACCCACTAAAAACGGTAATGAATATATATTGACAATGCAGGACCAACTTTCGAAGTTTTGTTTGGCAGTCCCACTGGGAGACACGCTAGCTATCACTATAGCAGACGCGTTTATTAAGAAATTCATTTGTGTTTTTGGATCACCTAAAATAATATTGACCGATCAAGGACAAAACTTCCTAAGCAGTTTAATGAATAGAATAGCGAAAAGATTTAGGATCAAAAAGGTACGCACAACTTTGTTCCATCCTCAATCGAACGGGTCATTGGAACGATCGCATCATGTGTTAGGGGAGTTCCTTAAACAATATACAGACACAGATCATGAGTGGGACGAATGGCTAGATTTAGCTATGCTAAATTACAATACCTGCGTGCAAGAAAGCACAAAACACACGCTATACGAGGTGGTATTTGGCCGACTCGCGCGATTACCATCCGCGGAACCATTAAGGCGATTTGTTACCGACTTACCGCGGATATATTTTAGATCTCGTAACGCGACTTAACGGGATTCAGAAACTCGCATACGAAAATTTAATAGCATCAAAATTTCGTTCCAAAAAATATTATGACCGCAAAGTTAACGAGCAAAACTTTAAATTAAATGATTATGTATTCCTTCAATCAGGACCTAAACCGGGAAAATTTGGGGATCACTATTCAGGGCCGCATAAAATAATCGAAATTCTAGGGAAAAATAACGTAAGGATTAGCATAAATAAGGGAAGTAAAATCGTACACGCGAACAGACTGCGAATATCGCACATCAATAAAGAAATCAAAATAAAAAAAAATAATAAGAGGAAAAACCAACCGGACGACGATTAGTTTTTCTTGGGTGACTAAAATTTTATTCTGATTACAGATGCTCAGAGAACTAATATTTTTGTGCATGCTCGTTGGATGGGCCAAAGCATTAATAGCATACTATTGCGGAGCAAGGTCCCTCAATATAACCACGGTGTCCCTATTAGAAGTAGAAGACTGCGAAGTACCAAAAAGCGGGATAAACGTGACAAGCCAGTACGTGCAACTGCTCCAGGTCAACCAATACGAAGAGGCCCCAGTAATACAGTGCAAACTGGAAATACATAGGACCGTGTATTATTGCGGAATGTACTCGCACATTTCCATAGTACGTAATGGAGAAGCGCAGCACATCTACGATATAAGTCGTCGAGCGTGCGAAGAGGTACATAAGAGCGGAATTTTGAAGTTTGGAGAAATTCATGTAATTTCGGGCATTAAGCTCAATAGTACGGTATCGCATGGGATAACACTAGCGGGTAAAGTAGATGGTGAGGGTACCTGTAAAGGAGTAGTCTACACTGATCCTTATGGATCGTGGGAATCAGCAGTAGTACAAGGAGTAGTGACAATAACTTTACAAGAACATATGGCAAGAATAAGTCTTAATGACGATAGAATTCACTTACGTTCCGGTATAGTGTGCTCACTATCTGCTAGAAACTGTATAGACGTGGAGGGAGGATACACTTTTTGGGACTCTTTACCTTATGATATATGTAAATTTAATAGATTTGGAATACTCTATGAAGGGTATGTAAATAAATTAATAGATAGAGACTACGACAGAGACCAAGCGGTGTACACTCTATCTACTCAAGATGTAACATTTGCGTTAGCCAGTAAGTCCGAAGATAGCGTTTGTGGATACAGAGTCATAAAAACCGAGCACCCTAAGCTCGTTATTTTCGAAACAGTTAGAGGCGAATCATTTGCGAACAGGAAAAAATTGTCTGTAGATAATTTAGATATATTCGCGTACGTTAATTCTAAGTTTGTATACGTCGAAAAATATATTAGGACACAGGTGAAAGAATTATATAGGGACGTAGTAATTCAAAGATGCAATATAGAAAGGCAAACATTAAAGAACCTGCTCGACATAGCCACACAGGCGCCAGATCAGTTCGCTTACAATTTAATGAAGGGGCCAGGATACATGGCATTAGTAGCTGGAGAAGTGATACATGTTATAAAATATATACCTGTAGAAATGAAGATCAAGTATGGAGAAAGTTGTTATGCTGTACTGCAAGTAACAAAAGAAAACGTAACACATTTCATGACACCAAGGACGCATGTCTTGAAAAGAAAGGGGACGAAGGTAATTTGTAATCCATTACTACCCCCAATATACCAAGTAGGCGAAGAATGGTACAAGATTTTACCTAAGCCAACACACACATTCGCGCCAGTGATGATAAAATCGATGTCTACAGCATCATGGAAGTACATAAATCCAATTTCATTGGCTGAGAATGGAATATACACAGATAAAGACCTAGATGAACTTCGAGAAAGGATCATGTTCCCAGTGGAAAGATCTGCAATGCCTAACGACATTGCCAGGGAGTTACGCGGACACGAAGCAGACAACAGTGAGGGAACAATTATTAGACTATTAAACGAAGACACCATCCAGAAGATAGCGGAGAACACTTGGAGCCGAATGTGGGCAAAATTCATCACATTTGGAACAGCAAATGCAGGAATAATAGGAATCTTTTTGTGTTTCCAGACAGTAAAGATGATAACCGAGATAGTCATCAATGGCTACTCCATTCACAAAATATATGGATGTTCAATACATTTATTAGGAGCAGTGTGGAACACCTTGGCATACTACCTAATAACTAAGCCAACCACAAGAAGAAGAGGACCAGGTGCAAAGAGCACAGAAGATATCGAACTGGGACCCCAAATACAGGCCAGTACCAGTAAGGAAACTACAGTCATAGAACAACCGAAACAAGAACAGCAAGGCTTCTTTAGTCTAGGAGTACGCAGAAATTGAGAGTGAGCTGTCAGCTCATATGGGAAATGGCGAGCGAAACCATAAATAATCATAATTAAGAGGATTTCATACATATATAGTTTAAGTAGGCGACCCTATGAATTCTATCATCTGTCGGAGCGTATGATTGCTACTGATCGAATTCTTTTCCTCGTAGCAACCATTTTAGGCGAGGGGTGTGACGGCCAATGGACCGTTCGGATTAAGTATAGATAGTAAATACAAGAGAGCAAGGGAAAACATTCACACGAAGATATTCCGTTGCTTTCTTGTAAGTTTTTAAATTTACGAATGTCTGCGCAGCTTCTACGGGAAAATCCAGACAGCCAGACATCAGTACATATTGCGTTTTCCAAATAAATAAAGGATTAGTAAAACTTTCGGTAAATAGCGGTTGCTCCGTGTTCTCTCAGGCAACCGCAATAAAAAGATTAAAATTCAGCATCGGCGCCAGAGATAGAGGAAAGGTCCGGACAACGATTGGAAAAACCCAGAGCGTCTGTTATGAGCAAGCGTCATTACCTATACCCAGGCTAATGATGTTTGTCAGGCAGTTACAAACATGCGATTTGGAAAACGTAAAATGTAGTAAATAAGAAAATAAAATGTAGTAAATAGGAAAATAGAAAATAGAAATAAGAACCTGCGATAAATAAATGAATAAGATTAAACAAAAGAAAAATGTTAGTTTTGTAAGATAAAATATTATAAAATAAAAATCATCACATATTAATTGAACAAGTTAGCTTAAGACTACAGTTGCAAAAAGGAATTAGTTTTCAACTTCAATCAAACAACAGAAAGAAAATTATAACTAATAATAATACTTCTTATTCGATTAAAATTTAGTTCTAATGTTTGAATAGTAATAATAGCTTTTCATTTTATTGAAACATTTAAGCTAGAGTAAACACACCAACAATTTTAATTTTATTTTAATTTCTATAATTATTCTTTAATATATATATTTTAAATAAATATTTTGTAATTTACTATTGTAGATTATTTAGTTAAGAACATCTGTAGGTGATAATAATAAGGGTTAAGTTTAATTCAGTACATGCGGCGACATCTATTGTAAGGTATCAGAACACCTTGGGTGTGACAGAAGGGAAAAATAGGAGGACAGGTAGAAGAAATTAGGTCAAAGAGAGGGAAGAAACATCCGGAAGGAAGTAATGCCATAGTCAGAGAATAGGTCAAGGGCGGAGTTTTCGGGAGAGAGGTATAGGAAAGAGCGTTGCGGGGGAGCACCCAAAGGTGATGGGCTGCATCTCAGAATGCAGTTCGGTCAGTGAAAAACGGGAAAGAGCGCGCACAAGGCGGCTCTAGTCAAGAATGAGTTACAAACGGGAAAGAGCGCGCACAAGGCGGCTCTAGAAAATTTCAAGCTAGTTAAAAACGAGACACAAGTTCGGGAATAAGCAGAAATAGAAAAATTGTAATCGGAAAATACCAAATTGTGAGAAGCAACGAAATAGAAAACCAAAAGTGTAAGAGGAGCGAAGGATTTAAAAAGAAGAATAAAGTAAAGTGTTTAAGAATATAAAAATTGTGTTAGTATTTTATTCTGAGCGAGCACCCACCTTCAAACAACAGCAGCAGCACCAGGATCAACAGCAGCAGAGTCAACGGTATCAGGAACAGGAAGGGATAAAGGTAGGTCTAGCTTAAGCTTATATTTGGATATATATATATATATATATATATATAGTCCGCGAACTAGATGCATGCACGCGCGGAAAAGAAAAATTATTTTAGGAAGTCTTAGTTGCGTGAAACTACCAATGAGGCCGACGAATAGCCGATCCTCTTGGATAGTTGGTTTAGCGTAGCCGCCATTCTTGAACGGGGAAACCTGGTCTGCTTGGCGTATAGGAATTTGGAGTCCACCAATCTTGAAGGGGGCAACCTGGTCTGTTTGGTGGATCAGCTTCATTAAGGTTAAATTTCAGATAGAATAGAAGACTTCCTCGCGATCGTTAAGTTAAGAAAGCATCAGCCATAAGAGTAACGTTCTCCAGCCCCGATTATTGGACGAGAGTCCAGATCGAAATAAGAGAAAATCTAAAATTAAATCTTGTGTGCGCCCGTCAGGACGTTATATCCTGATATCATTAGTGTTTCATAATGATAGGAGATGACTGTTTTTTCGACCTTCATATAATCTCTGCCTAATATACCGTCATGTATAATAGGGAAATCATTTGACACTACGTGAAATGGGTTTTTCTTTCCCTTGATGGTGAGGAGAGTGGTCCCTAAGGTTTTTAGTGTTTTGGGGTAATTCCTTCCAGTTTAGCCGGATCGCTTGTATCAATTTAATGAGTCCCACTGAAGCTCCAGTATCGACCATAAAAGTTAACATGGGCCATCTTCCTTCCGGTATTTTAAAAGCTACTGCGGTTGGACGGTTATCCGGTTCATGACTTCCTCCGCTTTCTCCACATTCAGTAATGAGGACCTCGTTTGGTCCGCTATTGTTAGTACTTGTCGGGTTGGGTTTGGGGATGATTGGTTCTGTTCTGGGCTCGCTCTCGGGGATTCGCGGCGAGCCCGATAGGAGTTTAAATCCTGGTAGTTATCTTTGGCTCGTAGATGATTGTCGTCGGGATCTTCTTCTCGTCGGAAAGACTCGGGTTTGTAAGTGTAATTAATCCATCCATCGTTTTGACGTGGGTATCTGTTACTCCAATTATTGGTATTATATCGTCGATTAGGTTCGTCGGTTGATCTATCATTGTTTGGGCGATTATCATAAAGGTTTGGTTGATTATAATATTGACGGTTTGATTCGTATAATCGATACTGCCTATCCGGGGGGTTATCATACCGAGAGTTGTTCGGATTTGGTTGGTCTCGTCGCCAGTTGTATTGGCTCGATGAGTAATCTCCTCCTCGACGCTGCGGCGATGGTTCTCTCCAGTAATGATTGCGGTTTGTAGAGTAGTTTCCTTCTCGTCTTGGTGGTGACTGTTCTCGTCGATAATAACTGCGATTGGCCGAATAATCTCTTTCCGGCTGTGGCCGAGTACGATAAGTTTTCGGGGTTGATGGGCTTCGAGGTCGCGAGTCGCGGATGTATCGTACCGACTGGTATCGTAGTTCCTCCGTTTGCCAGACATTATGACGTCTGTCTTGGTTATAGTAATAATTTCGTCGGTTTTGATTGTACGAAGCTGCGGAATACTCTGTACGCTCCCAGTCTTCGGGTTGAGTGCGATGATCTTTTATTCTGGTATCTGGAATTATCCTGGTTTCCATTCTGGTCTCCATTCACACCGCTTCTTCGTATGCTAGTTGGAGGGTATCTGGTTGTCTTGCGTCTACTTGTCTCGCTATATCGGGATGTAAACCGCGTATGAAGACATCGATGGCTATTTGGTTGAGTGGAGTCATTTGTTGTTCAAGTGTATCGGCACTTGCGTTGGGCGATTTTTCTTTCAGCGAGTTTTTGACTCCGCTGAGTAGGATATTCAATTTATCGTTAAAATCTCCTGCCGTGTCTCCTTGTTTCATAGTTAAGCCGTTGATCTTTCCAGAGGTGGGCGATAAGTTCGTCTATAGTATTAATCGTTTTACCATACGTGCTATCCCGAGCCTTTCCTTTTAGTCGTCCTAGTAAAGCTTTGCACTACTGCATGTTCTGTTCTGGTGTATTGAGGAAAATTTTACCGTTCCGAATGTCCTGAATAAAATCCTTAAGCAGCATGCTGACGCTATCGAAGTTTCGTATTCCGATCAGAGCATTTTGTAGGCTATGGCTATCTGCGATGGTAGTCATTTGTTGCTCTGCCGTGGTCGCCATACTTGATGCCCGGGTTCTTTCGGTTTCGGATTTGATTATGTGGTCCAAATCGTCGTCGGCAGCGGCGTTCACAAGGTGTTGGGGGAGCGAAATTTTGAAAAATGGAGAAGAAATAAAAGAGAAGAAAAACAATTAAAATTTTACGCGACGAGAGGGGTTTTTATTTTGTTCTTTTATTTAACGGAAGCGTTGTCGTTCTACGGTTTTTAGTTGAGATTATTTAGTGTCCTCTTCGTAGTTAGTGATGAAGTGATGAGAGTTACCTTTTTGATTCCTTTTTTTTTTTAATATTGTTATCGTGATTGTTCAGTTGATTATGTCGTTTGTTAATGAGTCCTTAGTTATTCCTGTTATTGTACTTGTCTTGGTGGGTTATTTGTTATGGGTGCTTATGAATAGATAGTACCAGATAATAATTGTTTAGGAGTATAAATATGTATATATATATATGTATAGATTATATTACTAATTTTGGTTTGGTGAGTGGCTACCTTTGACTATTTTTGTTAATTGTTGTGCGCAAGGTCGAATTTAATTATTAAGATTAGAAAATTACAGACCCAAGAACTTGTCAATCTCTTTTAATTCAGTAATCTTAGATACCAGTCGATTTAGTGTGGCAGCGAAACGTGCAAGGTTTTTTTCCTTTTTGGAAAATGGGGCTATTTATTGCTATAATAATTGTTATTTAATATATGAGTGTGGGGGCTATTCCTTGAGTTAATATATATAATAGTTATGCACGTAAGTTAATTATTAGATATAGGCTTTAATCTATTGAAAATTTGCGTGAGCAATTAGGAATAAACCGTATATAGGAAGCGTTGATAAATTAAAAAAAATTGTTAGTTAATTAGAATTGGGTTATTTTACTATATACAACGTGACAAACTTCCAACGCAGCACTTTTGAACTCAGTTTACTCAGAATTGAATTGAAGAAAATTAGACTTGGCGTTTGGATAAGAATACAATGGTGTAGCCAGAATTAATGTAAAATTATTGGTTGAAAAGATAAAACAAATTATTTTCTCAGAAAAATATTTTAAGAGAATTCTTTTGTCATATTCGTGTAGACGCGATAAAAATAAGTCGAAAGAGTATTTTTTAATTAACAGAAACATTTTTGTTCATTTGTAATAAGTATTGTTAATATTTATTACTTGCGATCGTTAGCGGAAGTGCAGGGATAAAATGGCCGCTGATCTAGAGTTGTACAGGCTCTGGAGTGCGGCAACTTCACTCGACTGTCTGAAAACAATAACAAAGGCAGCTGACACCGGACACGTGCGATTTGCAAATTACGAGGTTACGTTGAAAATACAAATGGTTGTTCTGACATTTCGACTTTCGTTCATATTGTAATTAAGATGCAATAGATGGCGGCAAATGAATGCTTTTAGATTTGCATTATTTTAATACTTAAATTGAAAAGCTGTTGCGACGGCACGCTCACATGTGCGCGCGCAGTCGCGAAATCCAAGCGGCCGTGATAAGACACGCTGCGAGCGCGAGCGAAATCGTGCGTACGCTAGAACCAACGTTGCCTAGCAACGCTGGTGACGTCACACCGCTACCGATCGCCGCCGATTTGAGAGCCTTTATAACGAGGCGTAAGCTCTCAAATCGACAGTATTCGTCTGGTGCTTCAGGCGTGTAAGGAGCTCCTTCACGCTTGAAGCTCTTAGAGGGTCCGACCAAGCCGACTATCTGGTGCTCCAGTAGCCGAATTGGGAAAACCCGGACGATATACCCTTATGGCCGTGGTTAGGCCGTTACACAGGTGCTCCTGGTGACGGCATAACCATACAGCCCCATCATTCTGGCTGTTTCCAAGGCGCTCCTTGAACCAGACAGTACCTGGGGTAATTCGAGCCACCCCGCTATACGCTTTCCCTTTAATCGCTGCACTGGTGCTCCAGGTAGGG
>UELU01132735.1:0-50669 GCA_900490025.1 Megastigmus dorsalis
ATCATATATTAACTATTAATATATGATTTCTTTGGTCTAACCGTTTAGCCGGTAAATTACCATCAAATAAGGTTTATTTGAAACAAACGTTTACTTCTCTCAGTGTATAATCGAATATGCTACTCAGTTACGATTATGCCGAATTTGCGGCTGAATTGAGATTATGCCGAATTGGCCACTCAGTTGAGATTATACAGAATTGGCGACTGAGTTGAGATTATACCGAATTGGCGACTGAGTTGAGATTATACTGAACTGCGATTGAGTTACGATTATGCCGAATTGGTGTTTGAGATACGATTATAACGATAGGAGGCGCCGATTTCTGCTATTAAATCATTTATATTATTTATAGGAGAATTTTCCAATGCCTCATAAATTTGTCCTTTTAATTTTATTTTTAAAATATTAGTTAAATTTTCTTCACATACCCCTTGTATAATAGATTTTGCTTGTTTCAATTTTTGTATATATTCCCTTACAGGTATGTTTTTACCATAAAATTCTGGTACCAAATTTACTACGTCCATGAGAGGTAATTTCATTGCCCCATCGTTAGCAATATTTTCTTGGCTATTTATTGGTGCCAAATCTAACAAATTATTTTCGATCTGTAAGGTCAGTTCTGTGCTTGGTGTTATACTTTGTTCGTTTATAGTCAAATTGTTTTCTGGCGTTTCTTGTTTTATGCTAATTAGATAGAAAGAAGTATGTTGATCTTCAATATCAAAAGTATGTTGTTTGGGTACAGCGCCCAAATTTTTATCACTACTTGATGTGTATCTTTGTGTTATTGAGTTATTGCTAAGATTCGCCACAGTATCTTGCGCTTTTATTGGTGAGCGTTGTATTTTGTTACTTCTAGCAAAGCTAGTATCTCTAGTATTTTTTAAAAACTTTCGTACTGTATCGCGTATCTTATTTATATTGTCTTCTTTATTAATCATATAGTCTACAAAGAATAATTTTTTCAAAGATTTTTGAAATATTTGAAATCAAGGAGTTTGCTCTGTAGTTATTTGGAGTCTTTTTATTTCCTGCCTTAAAAATGGGTATTACCTCTGCATTCTTTAAAGGATTAGGTCAAATTGATTTCTCAATACATGAGTTGAATAAATAAGCTAATGGTATAATAAAGTAGCCAGAAATTGTTTTTATTGTTTTAGTGTGTATACCATCTACGCCACCAGTTTTGCCTTTCTAATGCTTTTTAATCCCTAAAGTATTAGTTGGTTGCATAAAAATCGTATTGTTGTTAAAAGTCGTATGTGTTAGATTAGGGCTATCTGTAGAATTGATTTCTTTACTTAATTTAGAACCGATTTCACAGAAGAAATCATTAAAAACATTGGCAATTTCTTTGGGATTTTCTACTTTCTTGTTCGATTCGTCAATAATATAATCTATTCTAGTGTTAGAAATTTTATGTTTGCCTAATTTGTTATTAATCAGTTTCCATAATTACCTTGGGTTTTTGCTGTTTTGTAGACAAGAAATTCTGTTATATTTATCTTTAGCACATTTCATTATTTTGTCCAATAGTCTATTGTAATTTTTATAATCAGTCTTAAGTTGTACGTTACTCGGATCTTTTTTCCACGTTTTATATAATCTTTCTTTTTTTTTTGCATGATACCACAATGGCACTAGATATCCATATTTTTCTAGGCTTTTGTTTGTGCTGATTTTTATATTTTGCTGGTTCTATACAATTATGTATGTTTTCTATAAGTAGTTCTGTTACTTTGTTCGGCTAATTAGTACTATAGACGTTTTGCCAGTTCATTTTCTCTGCTAATTTTTTAAATTTGTTATAATTTATTTATTGGTATTGGGGGAAAATTCTGTTACTTGTAGATCTTCATCAATAATGATAAATAAAGGAAAATGGTCAGTGAAACATTATCTTGAATGAATTATATTCAATTGTTTTACTTTTTATAAAAATATTATCAATACATGATCCTACTAGTGGATTGTTAATGGAAGGCCTGGTTATACCAATGAAACTCGGTATATAACTAAGTTCGAGGAAATTATACAAAAAATCCTGACTCAAGGTCTCATTTTCATTAATATCAATATTAAAGTCACCCAAAACAATATAATTTTTGTAAAATGAATACGACTTTAAAATTTTTTTTAAATTTAGTGTAAATTTTGTTTTAGACAGGTCATGTGACCTATACATTGAAGAGATAACAAAAATCCCTTTATTTAATTTTATAGTGGAATTAAGAATCCTCAGCTGTCCTACTTCCAGTATTTCAGTTGTATCAGTTAATTTTTCACATATGTATGTTACAACTCCATCAGATTTATTAATCGTATTATTATTGTAATACATGTTATATCCTGGTAGTTAAAGTAACTCAGGGTATTCTAAAATCCATGTATCTGTGCAAACTATAACAGAGGATTTAGCTTTCAAGCTCTCAATAAGATATTCTAATTTGTATAAATTAGCATTTAGGCTTCTAATATTTACGCATAGAAATAAATCTCTTATTATATTAACCGGGATATGGTGTGACCATTGTGACTTCACGGCTTTGCCCAATAAGTTCAGGTTTATAGTTTTTTCGTCTTTTTATTGTTATTATTATTATTATTATTATTATTATTATTATTATTTTGATGGTGGTTAAAAAGGAAAAAATCGCTTCGCGACCATAGACAGGCTCCAAATCCCGCGACCAAGGTCAGAGACATCGAACTCGGGGCCGTCACCCGCCCGTGAGCCAGCCAGAAGTCTGTCGTCAGTCAGGGCCGGAATGGGTGGGACCCATCGCGTCCGAGGCATCCGACAGCGTCCAGCCAGCTAAAACCCAACCCCAATCCCTTGATCCGCCGTTGATAAATCAGCCGAGGAGTAAGCAACTGCAACATCCACCCTCTTCACTAAACCGGCCCGGGAGTGTTGTGCACATGACTTTGGGCCGGCCGGCGTGTCCATGTTCTACGTCAATCGTGTCTGTCGTGTCTAGTTGTGTAGTCCCCGTCTTAGATATCAGTCCTCAAGGCATCCCTCGGAATGGTTGCCTTTACGAACTGCCATCACGTATCGTGTTACGTTGTTCCACCTCTCTTTTCTGGAGAGCATCAAGATGGTGACGTTGTCCGGGTCAACGTATCCGGTCGTTGTCTCCAGTCGGTGTCTATCGGCCGTCCAGCGAGGGCATGCGAAAAACGTGTGTTCCGCGTCGTCTCTGTCGTGTCCGCAGTACTTGCAGGACGGAGTAGTTCCCCATCCGATGCAGGTAGTGTCTGAAGTACCCGTGTCCTGAGAGGAGCTGGGTTAAGTAGAAATTAACTTCCCTCGCTCCTCTCTGCGTCCATGGTCGCACGTCCATTATTAGACTTCTCGACCACCTGTCCTTGTCACTGTTCATCCAGCGTGTTTGCCAGTCTCCCAATATCTCTGTTCGTGCGTCTGTGGCGGCTCTCGCTCTTCCCGTTTCTGCGCCCCTTCGTAGACGGTGCGATACGCGGACATGATGCGCAGCGCCCCGCATCGCTGTACCGCGGCCATGGTCATGCGTTACTTCTCAACGCGTAACGCGCCACCCCATATTTCGGCCCCATAAAGGAGCACCGAGTGAGTCACCGTCATGAGTAGTCTACATGTGCTCGGTTTTGGTACTCTCGTGTTTGTCATGAGGCGGGAGAGCGTAACTGTCTTTGAGGCTGCTCTCTCAGCGGCTCCCTTGATTTGCGGCCAGAAGGTCATCGTCGTATCCAAGGTAACCACGAGGTATTTGGCCTCCCCTCTGGGCCGCACGACAGACTGCCCCGCCGTCATGGGTATCGTCGTCTCTACCCGTCTTCCGTCAAGTACAGCAGTTCCGTCTTTTGCGTCGCTAGCTTTAGTCCCCGTGTTTCCATCCATTCCTGTATTCGTGTTATTGCCTGGTTCCGTCGCAACTGAGCCAGGGTGTGTCTCTCGTCGTTATGACGATGACTAGATCGTCCATGGTAAAATAAACAGGTAATCGGAAAAAGGTCATATTTCGAGAAGTATCCTAAGAACGCTTCAATTAGACGTGGATAGTTCGCAAACTTTAATATGAAGCACCTGCACTACTATTATGGATATTCCATATTCTATAACCTTCGTAGAAGAGTACATCTTACACTTTGCTTATACTTTGCTCGGAAAATCTGAGTTAACTTTTCCAAATATGCAGCAGAATACATTTTGAAGAGGTAAACAATAAATTGAATATTCAAACAAATACGATGAATACGATATTTTGAAAAATTGTCTTATAAAATCGAATATACGACAATAAAAACAAATATTCCATAAAATAATCATTCTATGAAAAATAGTAATGAAAAGAATGAATGTTATTACAAAGTTAAATTTGCTCAGCGGCTAAAATCATGCAATTTAATTTTACACTTTTAAAAAAATAATTGTCGGTTCGTACTCTAACTTGTTTCTAACGAGCTTCTAATAATCATTTTTACTGACAGATAAAAATCATTATTAACTGTAAGTAAGCAAGCTCAAAAAATAGTTCATCTAGTATATGCCTCTTTTGATAATAGGAAAAAACCTACGGCAGTAAAACTAATCAGTAAAACTTTTCGTTTAGTTATAATATAAATTATAAATTAATTATTTTATATTATGTTCTTGCGATTGAATATAATAATGCAACGCTGGAAATATTCATCTAACGCCATCTATCCCAATTGACGATATCAACAAAATGACAAAACTCCGTATAGTCGGTATTCTCCGTAACCTTAAAAACATTTTTTTCCAAGATTATCGAAGACCAGAGTGAAGTTGCCGCACTCTGCTCACCGCTCGGTAACGTGACGACGACGAACCCAACTGGAACGGTCATCTCAGACTCGTAATTTCGACAACGACGATGAATAATGCATATTTTTAATATTTATTACGAAAGGATAAAAATATTATCGCTTACCAAAAACGACTATTTGGAATTATTTGTATCCCGTCTACAAGAATATGTCAGTAATATTCCATAAAAACCTCTATTTCGGAAAATAAAATTTTTATCTTTTGAACCAAAAATTTTACATTAATTCTGGCTACACCATACAATTCTACTTACAATTTAACATCGAATGGGATCTACTGCGCATTTATTTTTCTATCCAGTTCCGAAAAAACTGATTCGCAAAGTGGTGCGTTGGGGTTTTGTCACTCTGTATTTAGTTATATCCAAATAATAATAATTAGTAAAACGAATGATTTAAATACATATATATACTACGACTATATGAAACATTAACAAATAAATTGTAAGTTAATGCTATTGTAATTTAATCAATTTTCAAGATATTTTCATCGTTCTTTCACAAGAGCATATTATTTCATTGTAATTTTAATTATTATGCAATAATATTTAGCAAAATATAATTTGTTATAATTAGTTTAACAGTTTTAGCTTAGAAAATCTTCGTTAGAAAGAGATTTCTCTCTCCAGAAGAACAGTTAGGTCCAGGCGCCAGGGCAAGTCATAGGAGTCCGGGAAGAAAAGCGTCTTTCCCTACCACTCGCGCTCTTATTCGAGATGCATCTTCGACCAATGTTTCGCAAGAGTAGGGATTAGCATTTGACTATTCGTAGCTGGACCTTTTTCTTTATCTTACTCTAACACACTGCAGTGTTATCCCATGTCCCATGGGAGGGAATAGAAAATCAGAACGAAGGGAAAATTAAGGGCACACCTGAATTCTTACTGGCCAACAGCTGCCCTTACTTTTTTCTGGTTTTCTTGTCCTATTTATCCAATGTATAAGGATTTAGTATAAATAGAGGAGCGCGAGCCGATTTTTCCAGATCTTGCTCACCCACAAGAAACTTAAAGAAACTTCACTGGTTCACCGGAGTGATTTGGACAGCAGTCTCACCTGCTATAAGCGAAGCGAAATTTGTCAGACTGACGGAGCCCACAGTCAGAACGATTTACAAATTTAGCGGACTTGTAATTTTTTGTTGGAGTAAGTTGGAGTAAGTTTGATGTTAAGAAATTTTTTATTCAAAAACTATTACATTTACACAGAAATTGACAAGAACAAAATGTTCTTCGAATCAACCTAGAATACATGGGAATTTTTCTGAATTTTTTTGAGCAACTTTTGAATTTTGCATAAATTTACCTTTTGCAAAAATACAAAAATTTTCTTGAAACGTTTTGAAAAAATGCTGGTGCATTATTTGAATGATTCTAAGAACTTTTTCTCTCTTGACAATTTTTAATTACAATTTTTAATAACATAGTTATTGAGTAAAAAATTCACAAACATATTGACAAAAATTTTGCAATCAAGGCGCCATTTTGAAAACCCCCAAGTGAAAAATCGATCCGGGAACCATGAGTTCCTCATATTCAAACATTTATTCTACCGGTTAATGAGGTTCCGAGTCGATTTCACTTGGAAAACTTTTTGAAAACTCGATTTAAAAAAAAAATGGGTGAAAAATTCATGTTTTTTGTTTTTTAAACTGCATTTTGCAATAGTAAAAATATTTTTTGGAAATTTTAATGGGCATCATCGGAAAGAGCAGATCTTAAACTTTCAGAATATGACACTCTCATTTCTTTTTGACGTTTTGGACGTCAGTTACAAGCTCTTAAAGACCGGGGTACCGCGACCGGCGTTCTCGGCGGAAACGGGTTAAGAAGGCTTTGTCTTTATTTAAAAATAATTGCGTTCTTTTAGCTCAAGAAGGCTTTGCCGTTATTCATATTAAATATAAAAAGAATCAGAAATTACGAGGTTTTCGCTCCAGAAGGCTTTGCCCTTATAATAATATACAAGCTTCGTATATTTAACTTAATTTTTTATTATTTGTAGCAACGAGGTTTATTTCAAATAAAATCATAAACAAGCAATTCAAATATCCCGGTGTGTAACAGACGGCCCTGGGGGTAAAACCAAGAAGGGACATCAGTGCTCAACATCCTTTTCCAAAAACACACACAACACGGCTCGCACAGACGACCCTAGTTGTAAAACCATAAAAGGGACATTAGTGTCGGCAAGGAGGAATAATCCTTTGGATTATACCTTCAACCAACAACACTCCTACACTTACACAGCCAGGTATCGGACTCTCGCCTGCAACGCCGTAGAGAGTTAGTCCTTGCAATCAGACCACATACATACACTGCTCGGTTTCGGACTCTCTAGTTTTACCCGTAAAGAGTTCGTCCTTGCAAATAAATGATACTTAAATAAATAAATAAATAACACTAGATTGAATCGGACTCCTGGGTTTTAACCATAGAGAGTTAGCCTTTCAAAGGTAAAAAAATAAATACAGCGTGAATTTTTGAGGAGTCGGACTTTCAGCATTAGTAGCTGTAGAAAGTTAGTCCTCAACAAAAAAATTCGGCTGTATAACGCAGATGGCAGATTCTACTGGCATAACCAGAGACGAATTAACCATGCTGCCTTAGGGAGATAAAAAAATAAAAAAATAAATATTCCCTTTACGAGCACTGCCCTCGGGAAACATTTCAAGATAAAAAGAGAAAAACGAATAATATCCGGGACCGCGTTAAACAAGTGTCGAATTTGTATAAATATCGGGTCTCCGGAACGAAATCTGTCAGTCTAACTAGAAATATAGGTTCGTGTTAGTGAGTGAAAAATCAGGCACAAAAACACTAATAATGTACATTAACTTGGAAGTTACAATAGCTAAGAATCGTTTTATGCCTTCAAAATGCTGAACTCGGGAAGTCCTATAGTTTAACAACTTGAGATTAAAATAATTTTATTTTCAATTAATTATATGTAAAGTCTGGATGAGACATGTATAGTCTATAGTATTTTGACCTGCTCAATCCGAATCGAGGGTCTGTTTGACGCTATCAGATCAGGGTCAAGGTCATGTCAAGGTTAAATAGAGTAAAACCCGTTTCAACCGCGACAACCACCACCCTTGTAGGTTTTTGAGGTCGCTGAATCTGAATTCGGGATCTGATTGACGTCATGAGGTCAGAATCAAAGTCATTCCAAGATAAAATTAAGGAAAACCGGTTTAAGCGGTGACATCTGCAACACTTTTAGGTTGTTGGGGTCGCTGGATCCGAATCAGAAGTCTGTTTGACCTTATGAGGGCCGTACCGACATCATTTCAAGGTCAAGTTGGGCAAATGAAATTTAAGTGGGGAAACCATCATCATGATGAGCAATTGCCACTGGACATCTATTTATTTCATAAGATTGTCACTCGGTATTGAATCAAAAAATACTACCGTCCGCATTAGTGAAACTCAATGTATATCAAAATAAGGTTGCGCTGGCGGATTGTGTACATAGACCTGATAAGGGCTATTTAGTACCTCTTTGTACATCACGTAACCCTGATAAATACTGTCTGGTTCGTCTTTGTAAGTCAAAATAACCCTGATGCTGGCGGTTTGGTATGTCTGCTATTCATTCACTTTTTTTACACTGTAACGAGTTCTCTTTTCTTCAAACGCTTTGTGCAAAGAGAGTCTTTTACGATTTTTACCTATCCTTTGCGTGTCTCTCTTAAGCATATAAGAAAAGTCTATTATCATATTTTCGTCCCGCCTGCCCTGATATCGAGTTCCCATCACCTTCATGTCTTGGTCAAAACGTTCACCCTGCTCTACACTGAAGTGTCCAAGATTTTCCGAAAATTGTTCAAGATGCTAATAGACAACAATGTAGTTTCACAAAAGTCCCCTGCTATCTCATTTGATCCTGGTTCACAAAACATCTTCCGCGAAACTTTAGTAGATCCAACAAAGATCCTCAGCTCCCCTGTCCACATCAAGCTTGGCCTGATAAAGCAATTTACCAAAGTTCTGGATAAAACAGGTCAATGTTATCAGTATTTGCGACCAAAATTTCCTGATATTCCAAAGCTCAAATCAAAGCAGGTGTGTTCGATGGACCGCAAATTCGAACTAGGTTCAGGGATACTATTTTCATAACAAAAATGAATAAAGTTGAAAAAGTAGCTTGGTTTAGTTTTCAAGCAATTACCCAAAAGTTTTTTGGAAAGAAGAAAAATCCACAGAATAAAGAAAATTTTGCTAAAGCGGTGAAGAACTTTGAAAAATTGGGATGCTTAATGAATTTAAAATTCCATTTTCTGCATTGTCATCTTGAACAATTTCCGAAAAATCTGGGACACTTTAGCGTAGAGCAGGGAGAAAGTTTTCATCAAGACATGCATGTGATAGAAATTCGATGTCAGGGCAGGTATGATGAAAATATGATGTCAGACTTTTGTTGGATGCTTAAGAGACTCGCAAAGGAGAGGTAAAAAGTGTAAAATAAACACTTTGCACAGATGTTTTGAAGAAAAAAGTACTCGTAACGGTATAAAAATAGAGAATGAGTAAAAGGCATACCAAACAGCCCTTATCAGGGTTCCGTAATGTGCAAAATCCGCTAGTGCAACCTCCTTGGCTTCGGATTCAGCGACCCTAACAACCTAAAAGTGTAGTAGTTGTTACCGCTTAAACAGGTTTTTCTCAATTTTATCTTGGAATAACTTTGACCCTGACCTGATGAGGTGAAACAGATCCCGAATTCAGATTCAGCGTCCTAAAAAACCCACAAGGATGGTGGTTGTCACCGTTTAAACGGGTTTTACTCCATTTGACCATGACCCTGACGTGATAGCGTCAAACAGACCCCCAATTCGGATTCAGCAGGTCAAAATACTATAGACTATACCTGTCACATCCCCAGATCTGAACAAATTTTTTTTGTGTGGCTGTGTTGTAATTAATCGAATGATTTGAGAAAATTATGAGTCAAAACGAATATAAGAGTTTAAGTTTTTTTTGTTGGAATTATAGAACGGATTATTTCATTTAAGATGAAATAAAAGGAAATGAAAATTAATAAAAAAAAGTTCACAAGACTTGTAGGAATTAATTTAATTTATTTGTAATAAATTTTATAATTCCAAAAAGTTATAAGTGGAAGAAATAATTCATTTAAAATATTTGATTCGAAATTGTTAAAAGGGAATTACTAAAAAAAAAAGGAGCAAAAGAATTAATTATATATCGATATAACTTTGCTTTTAGAAGTGCATCTCACTTTATAAGTTCTGACTTATAGTAGAATATAAAAAAAGGATTATAAAGTAAAAAGAAAATTAAAAATAATTTAAAATAATGTGAATACGGCATAATCGCCATTTATTCTTTTATTTTGATTGAAATTAAAATTATTTCAATTCTAATTAGGCAGGTATTGCCTACCTGATACAGTGTTATGAATGTGGATCTTAATTGGCATTTCTATTTTGAAAATTAAAATTACTACTTCGACATTTAAAAAAAGTTATATTTAAATTTTTAATTTTATTATCTGTAGAATTGAATTGTTCTAAATTTAAGATTCATATTAATAATAAATTCACTATTTGTCCATTAAAATTTATTTCTATGATGATTTTTTAGCCAGGAATATATAATTTGTTCTTCTCATACATGACTCCACCACAACTTTGCACTGACTTTTCACGTATCCATAAAGTCATGTAATTGTGTCAAAGTATAAAAAGAAAAATTAGTACTAAACCATATTTATTATAAAGTAACAGTTATTTTAATTATTCTTAAATGATACACCTAAGTTCTTTGATAATTATTTTCAAATTGTCTAGCATATACGAATTCTGACCGCGCGTAAACGAAGGAACGGTCGGAACAGCGCGGCGACCAACTGTGCGAGTAACGTGAACTTAGTTGTCCGGTGCAATTTTTCTCTTGCGACTTGAGCATAGTCATTGGGTCCACCCGTAACGGTCGAGTGCCCAAAACTGTGCAAGCCTCATTTCGCACATTAGTTCACAGCACACACTTCGCAGCGGCGCGAAAAAAATTAAAATTTGAATTGTTGTAAAATGCAAAATTTAAGCGGCAAATAGTGGTATCTGCAGTTCAATAATAAATTCTATTAACAGGCTATATGTGCCCCAATGGGTTTTTACACAAGCGCTTGGTTTACAGAAATCACATTGGAGGCCTTGGAGCCATGAAAAAAATTTTCCCGTAATATTTGAACATCGATTGCACTATTTTGCAGTATTTTGAATTATTGTCATTGCATTTTCCTTATGAAAAAAATTCATAAAGTTGAAAATTTCCAAATTTTTGAACTTTTCTTCGTGAAAAACACGGAATATTTTTTTGCAGGAATATTTTAACAAAAAATCAGTATCACCATTCGAAAGAACAGCTCAAAATACGTCGGATATGATCTTTTTCAAATGGTTTCAAACCTTTCTTTTTTTTTTTTTGAAAAAAGCCTTGAAAAAGTTGTTGAAAATTCAGGGTCTTGGTCGTTAATGGATTAAGAACCCGAACAATCTATAATGACGACATATTATTCCCAATGCGCGGGATAAAGAAAAGCTATTAATATTTCTTAGCTCCTGGCTTTCGTTCCTTATAGAAACAATACCTCTGCGTCGCTAAGTTGCCAAAGTGCCTAATATACAACCCTTGTCCACTCTTTTTAATAGCTCGTCGACCACTTAAGGAGCGACTTCAAGTATACTGCGTTACAAAGACTGAGTCGCGAAACCTGACGGATAAAATTATTTAAAGCGTAGCCTATCGAAAATAAGTGGCTGCACTTTAGCACACCACAAGTAAATTAATATTTAAATTTTTAAGTATGAATAAATATACCTGAAAATATATTCATGTTTCTTATTGTTGATGATTCTTCTTCTTCAAAGCGTGCTAGAGGAGCTTCAAATTTTAATTCAGATATTTTGTTTGCCATATCCTTCATCACTGCAATAATCGATAAGACTAAGTGGTGCTGTCGAAATAGGAATCAAAGAATTTGAATTAATTTAAGTAACAATAAGACGTCAATAAATAAAATAAAATTTAGCATTAAAACATTATATATATGAGGCGTTTCACGTCAACTCTCCAAGCACGGCGCGCGAGCGCAACAACACGCTGTGTTCAACTCGTGTTTAAACTACCTAAATTAACTCAACAAAAATATGTAAAACATAGATTTTGTGTATTTTTTCTCAGCTTTCCAATGGTGTAAGTATTTTTTACGAAATTTTTTATTTGCACCTTTAAAAAATATAAAATATGTTATATCTCGAAAAGTGTATTTTTAATATTTTTTTTATACTTTTAATCGAAAGCTGAGGAAATTTTACATAGAAATCAATGTTTTGCACAGAGTGCAAATAATATTTACTATAAGATACACAATGCGAAAAAGAAGACGTACCACCGCTCCGACGCGCCCGGCCCGCCGTGCTTGGAGAGTTGACGTGAAACGCCTCATATATTGAAGTACAAGAAATGCAGACATTCCTAACATAGAATTTAATAGGACTTGGAATACGCGATATTCAATCAAATATCTATACGCTACATCCATAACTTCGTATCTTTAAATATCGATACACATAAATATCGAACTCAGAATGCCCATATTTTTTATATATGTCATAATACTATTACTTGTTATAATACATGTTAAAATGTGATATGATGCAAATACCGTGCATAGAAGTATAAATATTTAGTACAGGGTCTGTCAAACAGATCAGAACCCCTGGATAACTTGGAAACGATCGACTATTTAAAAAAAAACAGTAAATACCTCGGTCTGAGCAGAGGTACCCACCTTTGACTGTGAAAATCACCTGGAGATCAAGTTTAGAGGTCATTTCAAGATTAATTGTGAGTTTATTATATGTCAACATGCGGGTTTATTATAAAAAATTGATAGCCATCGGAACTGCTACTTTATAATCTTTGATAAATATTCGTATGTACGTTCACTATGTCAATCGACGTAACCGTACAGCGGCGCTGCCCTTGCTTCGCTTCTCACTCAATGCCGCTCTGTCTTTTTACGCGTCCGAGGGATACTTCGTGGAAAACGAGGTGCATTCGTGGAGTCTATATTTGCTGGAAAGAACACGGACCATTTGTCCCTCGCTTACGAAAGAAAGGCGGGGAACAAAGGAGCGGTTCGGAAGGACTAAAGCTCTTTAGCACTTGAAAAAAATAATATAAAACAAAGATTAACGTTTTTAACTATTCTTTTTACAAGCCGAAACGTGAGGTTCATTGAGTAAATGGCATAAGAAGGACAAAACTGTGTCGAATAAGGGAACTTTTTACTTCATGTGGGTTGCGTGAAAGAGATCACGAAAATAGCGTGCACCATGTGGTATCGTTTTGATGAAATGAAAAAATGACACGACTGCCATATTGTCGGTGGTTTTGAGCACGAGAAAAAGAGAACGATACGATAACTTACGAGAGCTACGAGAGATACGAGAGATTTGATTTGATTGGATTTTTTGTTAATCGTGCCGTGGGGTAGAATACCGTTTGGCATTAAAGATCTACAAAATGATGTAACAAATTAATAAAATACTTTGAGTATTGTGATATATCGGTAGATATTGAGGAAACCTGTAACGTCGATAATAGGCGCGACGTGTCACGCATATAAGTCAGACGCTGGCCCGCTCTCGTAGCGTAAGCACGCATTGTATTATACTCCAGTTTTCTTAACTATTAATAAACTTATTGCTAATGTTATTCTTTAATATAACTTGCAATACATAACACTGGCGACGAGGATTAAAACGGAACGCGTAATTTCCTTTGCAAGTAAAAGCAATAACGTATAACGTATTCGCAACGAATTGCATTATGAAAGCATTTAATGGATGGCAAAGCACTGAAAGTAGGCTGGATTTATAATCTACGGAGAGAGCAAGTAATCGAGGAATTGAATAACCGTAATATTAAGTACGAGGAAAGTGCAAATTTGGATCAGCTAAGAAGAGTATTAGTTGATTACGTGAGAGCGGAAAGGCTGAGTGATAGCGCAAGTACATCGGAAGTGAGTGACGAAGAAACAGAATATTCAGACTCAGAAAATGAAATGGCGTCCGAAGCACAGAAATTATAATTTTGCCTAGATAAAAATGACTGGGGCATTTTCAAGGATCGATTAGAAATCTATTTTGCAGCGAAAGGCATGGCAGACGATAAAAAAGTTGATACGGCCTTAACAAAATTAGACAAAGACGCATATAAATTGCTGAAAGGACTCTGTGCACCGAAAAAGCCAATCGAATTAACGTATGCTGAATTGGCAAAATATATGAAGGATCAACTCAATCCAGCCCCATCCGAAGTGATGCAAAGATGTAATTTCAACCAGGTAAGGCAAGAAAAGACTGAATCGGTAGCGGAATATGCAGCGAGGCTAAAAAAAATTGGCATTGATATGCAATTATGGCGACCAGCTGAAAACGGCATTACGTGATCAATTCATCTGTGGAATTAGCGACCACGAAACAAGAATAGAGCTGTTCAAAAAAAGCCAATTAACATTCGACATAGCGTTTTCAGAAGCAGTAGCCAAAGAGAAAGCGGTAAAAAACGCAGACGTGTCACACAAGGTGTTAGAAGATAACACAGGACAACAATCAATTTACGCTATGAATGCGGCAAAGAGAGGCAGCGGAAGAAAATTCCAGAAGCAGGCAATCCGACATAAACGTATTAGTGACGATAACAGTACACGCTCGAAGGACATCAGTCTACCATTGAAAAGAGGTATCAATTGTTATTGTTGCGGAAAGCCAAATCATATGGCTAAGCAGTGTCGGTACCGTTACGAAACATGTAAACATTGTAAGAGGAAAGGGCATTTGGAGCACGCCTGCAGACTCAAGGACTCGAAGAGACAGGCGATGAAATACCTAGATGATTCAGCAAAGCAAGAAGATTCAGAGCAAAGCGAGGGAGAAGTAAATGAGTTATGTAAGAAATACAATTTTTTTTCAATGAAACGTAACTACGCTAATCGCGAAAGTAAAACGGCTACGGGCATAATGAAAAATGTTGATAGCGCAAACGACATTAAAGCCGAAGCGATGTACGTAAAGGTTGCGATAAATAAAAAAGAAATAATAATGGAAATAGATATGGGGATCTACGCGATGGTGATATCAGAAAAGATTAAGAGAGAATTTTTCGGTGAACTAAAATTGAAAAGGACGAATCACTCGCTAGAAGATTACGTTGAAAATGTACTGCGACCGGTGGGTTCATTAGAAAACTTACAAGTAAAAATAGGTAGTGAAACGAAAGATCTAAGTTGTTTAGTATTACCGGGTACGGGACTGCCGCTCATAGGGAGACAATGGCTGGTAGCATTTAGTTTGTGGCCTTTGAAATTAAACGCAGTAAAAGCGTTAATTGACAGGAAAATACACAATTTAAATTTAAGCGGTATACGTGAAAAATTGAGTACCGAATTTAAATTATTATTTAGCAAAACACCAGAATTATTCAGTAAAGGCAAACTAACCATTCATATTAAGGAAAAGGCCGAGCCAGTAGCCCTAAAAATGAGGCATGTCCCTTATGCGATGAAACCGCTAGTAGAAGAAGAAATAGCCCGATTAGTTAAATTAGGACATTTAACACCGGTAGAAACAAGCGAATGGGCAACTCCCATTGTTCCCGTACCGAAAAGTGATCAAGAAATACGAATCTGCGGAGCTTTTAACTTAACGGTAAACCCGTATATAATCATAAATAATTGCCCTCTTCCGCGCATCGACAATATTTTTCAGGCATTGTAAGGCGGAAAAAAGTTTACGGAGCTAGACCTTAAGCATGCGTATATGCAATTCGAAGTTGAGAAAGAAAGTCAGTAGTACTTAACAATATAGGTATATAGGTATACAAATATGCCGGAGGGAATCTGTGCGTGTCCGGGATACTTTCAATCATTAATAAGCAATACCGGTATCAACTGCACGGGACCGGAGAGTCGCGATAGCTGCTGGAAGTGCGGCGATGCCGGGAACCGGGCCAGGGCCTGCGCTAGCGCTCCCGCCTGCTTCCTCTGCACAGCGCGGGGAGCCGGGGAGGGGGGCGCCCGCTCCTGGAACAGCTGCCTGCGCCGCATACAAGGCGGCTTGACGGAGGCAAAGAACAGACAACGGACGAGACACGTACCAAAATGACGACTGTACTTCAAAGCATCCTGAACGGCAGCAGTCTGGCTCTCGCCCGGCTGTCCCAGCTAGCCGACGAGATGGACGCTGACGTAATAATGATTAGCGAATCGTACAGAGACAGAGTAGTTAATACCCCAGTTTGTTAATACCTCTCGCTCCGCGGCGTTCTGGGTTCGGGGGACTGCCGCGTCGCGGATTACTGGCCAAGGAAGGGGAGAAGATTTCGTTTGGGCGAGGGTAACTGACGTTACGTACATCAGCGTTTACCTCTCCCCGAACTGCGGCGCTGCGGAGTTAGACATAAAGGGACTTCACCGGCGACGTGATCCTCGCTGGGGACGTAAATGCAATGGCCATCGAAAGGGGCATGAATACTCCGAACAAACGCGGACGACTACTGCTGGAGATGGCCGATAGGGTAGATCTGACGGTGGCAAACGAGGGACGGGTGACGACATTCAGAAGACCTGGTTTCGGATCACCCATTCCCGACGTGACGTTCGCGACAGATGGACTTATACCGAGAGTCAGGAGATGGCGGGTGATCGAAGGCTTCACGGTCAGCGACCACCAGTACATCACTTTGACTTGATGGACATGACATGGACAAGAAAGAGGACAAGCCCGTCCCCAGTGAAATGGAACCTCAACAAACTGAACATGGACAGCCTGACGGCACAGCTCAACAGAGAACAGGAACCGGCGACGGTGATCCCTTGTGGTATCGCGGGCAGGGAGAGGGTGGAGAATTTGGCAGTAGAGACGGCGGGGTTCCTGGGATGGCTTTGTGACGCCTCCATGCCACGGAAATGAACTAGACGCGACAAATAACCGATATACTGGTGGACAGATGACATCACGCGTCTGAGGCGCGAGCGCCTAGGGCTTCGACGGAAGGCCCAACGAGCCCACGATACAGCGACCGCGACGAGCCTCTCGGAGACATATCGAGTCGCGCGACGACAACTGAGACGTGCGATTAATGACAGTAAATGCAAAAGCTGGACAAAACTGATCGACGAGGTCGACTCGGTTCCCTCGGGAACGAGTTACAAAATTGTAACTCGCAACGTGGGACGGAACGGGCCACCCGCGATCAGAGACAAGAGAACGATGAACAGAATAGTCGATGGACTCTTCCTGTCTTACCCTGAATAGGAGTGGACGCGAGAGGAGGTCGACAACGACAAGGTGCCGGAGTTCACACAGGGCAAGCTCAGCCTGGCTGTTACTCAACTCGCTAGTGGGAAGGCGCCATGTCCTGATGGCGTCCCAGCGGAGATCCTCGGGATAGTCGGGAAACGTCGCCCGAAGACGCTCCTGAACATATACAACATGTGCCTGGTGGAGGGGGTCATCAGCAAAGAGTGGAAGACGGCGCGACTGATCCTCATTGAAAAAACAGGGTGGGGATCCCAACTCGCCGTCATCCTATAGGCCTTTGAGCCTGCTCAATACATTGGGCAAGCTTTTCGAACTGCTGCTTAAAGCCCGAATTCAACAGGCTATACAGAACGCTCGCGGCCTGAACGACAGATAGTACGGATTCAGGAAAGAACGGTCGACGATAGGAGCGATCCGCGAGGTGATCGACTCCTTCGACAGAGCACAGACTAGACCCCACAAGGGCAGGCCAATAGTGCTAATGGCAAAAGTCGACGTACGAAACGCCTTTAACTCGGCGAGGTGGGAGGACATCTTCTATATTCTCCGACTTATTTAGGACTACCTACGGGAATGCTACATTACGTAACAGAGACCGGGGTCAAGGACAGGAAAATCACAGCGGGGGTGGAGCTGAGATCGATCATGGGCCCTGACGTATGGAATGTGATATATGATGAAATGCTGGACCTTCCGATGCCTCCGGAGGTCTACCTAGTCGCATACGCAGACGACCTAGTCATCGTCATAACGACGAGATACACACGCCTGGTTCAGATTCAATTGAATCAGGAGATGAGACGAGTACAGGAATAAATGGAAACACGGGGACTGCAGCTAGCGATGCAAAAGACGGAACTGTTGTACTTGACGAGAAGACGGATATATCCGACGATACCAATGATGGTGGGCGGGTCCATTGTGCGACCCAGAGGGGAGGCCAAATATCTCGGGGTTACCTTGGATACGAGGATGAACTTCTGGCCGCACATCAAGAGAGCCGCTGAGAGGGCAGTCTCAAAGACAGCTGCGCTCTCCCGCCTCATAGCAAATACGAGAGGACCGAAACCAAGCATACGTAGACTACTCATGACGGTGACCCACTCGGTGCTTCTTTATGGGACCGAATTATAGGTGGCGCGTTATGCGTTGAGAAGTATCGCAAGGCCATGGCCGCGGTTCAGAGAAGGGGGGCGCTGCGCATCGCGTCCGCGTATCGCACCGACTCCGAAAAGGCGGTGCTGGTGATCGCCGGGGTTGTCCACATAGACCTCCTAGCTCTCGAGCGACGGAGGATCTATGACGCCAGCGCAGAAACGGGAAGAGCGAGAGCCGCCACAGACTGTCAAACCCGCTGGACGAAGAGGGGAGCGGGAGAAGAGAATTTTTACTTAACCCAGCTCCTCTCAGGACACGGGTACTTCCGACACTACTTGCATAGGATGGGGAAGGTAACGATTTCGTCCTGCAGGTACTGCGGACACGACAGGGACGACGAGGAGCACTCGTTTTTCGCGTGCCCCCGTTGGATGGTTGATAGACACCGACTGGAGACGACGATAGGGTACATGTCTACGAGACAAGAAGAACAGAGCTCAAGGTTGCCATCAAAACAGCCAAGAGAAGGCGTTAGCAGGACCTTTGCGAGGAGGTTTGCTGAGACCCTTGGGTGTACCCGTATAAAATGGTCATGAGCAAGATAAAGCACAGGGGCCCTAACGCATCAACCTATCCAGCTTTCCTAGACAGAGTTGCCTGCCATCTGTCGCTAAAACATCGGGAACGATCAGCTGGTACTGTCATGACGGCAACAGATAGCGCAGCCGAGCCGCCAGCCGTCAAGGAAGCCGGAGTAATAAGATTTTCATCTAAAAAGCCCCAGGACTTGCCGGAATAAACACCGCGGCACGGAATGTTCCCTATATTTTCATGGACACATTCAGAGCATGCCTACAGAAAGGAACCTTCCCGACACAGTGGAAGGTACAAAGGTTGGTACTCCTTGCTAAGGATAATAAGCCCCTGGGGGAGCCATGTTCTTATCGTCCACTCTGTATACTAGATATTGTCGGGAAATTGTTTGAGCGGGTGTTAAGTGCCAGGCTGGATGTAACCTAGAGGCAGGAGGCCTGCCCGCTAACCATTGATGCCATTAACGGCAACCGGGGTACAAAGCAAATGTGAGTTGTCATTGGCCTGGACATCAGAAATGCGTACAACTCGGCTAGATGAGATAAAATCATGGAGTCCTTGGAACAAATTTATGGTGCCGTCTTACCTCCGGAGGGTTATATCTAGTTACTTAGCGGGTCGGACATTGCCGTACGACACCGACGATAGCTTGCACTCCTATAAAATCATAGAATGCGTGTCGCAGGGTATGATCTTTGGCCCCTTGAGATGAAACGTTCTCTACGACGGGCTGCTTAGGCAAATACTTCCGGGGGAGTCCCTATGACGGCTTTCACGGACGACATAGCACTCGTCGTCGCAAGTGTTGACGAGATCGGGCATCTCGGAGAGGAGGCCCATTGCGGTAGTAACTGACTGGCTGAAGGACCACGAATTGAGTCTGGCGGCAGAAAAGACAGAGGTGATGCTCATTTCTCGAACAAAGAAGAGGAAGTACACTAGCTTCACAGTTGAAGATAAGAAGATCAGGACGGTAGACGCCATCAAATATCTTGGGGTCACAATAGATGCGAGTCTCATATAATAGTCGAGGAGCATCTCTTGAACGCTGGCTTGACGTCATCGACGCTGGCTTGAGCGTTAGCGGGTATCATGCCTAACATAGGTGGTCCGAAACAGATGCGGTCTTATTCGGAGCTCCAATTTGGGCTTATGCTCTAAATAAACATGCAAGTATAGAGCCGCTTGCCAACGGGCCAACAGAACGATCGCGCTAAGAGTGGACCGGGCCTACCGTACCGTGATAACGGTCCCTCGCTAGTTTCGGGTGTTCCTCCCATAGACCTTGTGGCAACCGAGAGAGCCATAAAGTACCGTGAAGGCGGACGTGCAGAAGAAGATGACATCGATCGGAGTCACTGCAAAGAGTGGCAGCATAGATGGGATTCGGCCGTGGAGGGCCAGTGGACCTACCACATAGTCCCGGACGTCAAGGAGTGGACGAGGAGGAGCCACGGACTCGTTACCTTTCATCTCACCCAGGTACTCACTGTCCAGGACTTGATGAGGACGTGAAACATGTTTTATTCCGGTGCCATAGGTTTCAGAGGTTCCAGGGCACATGGGAAGGCCCCCTGTCTCTCGAGTGCATAGGAGGATGCCTACTCACCTCAGAGAGAGGATGGGATACGGTGACTGGTCTCGCTACCAACGTGGTGGACGGACTAAACCGCATCAGGAGAAAAAAAAAGAAGAGAAGAAGAAAGCAGAGAAGAATAATGAAGAAAAGAAGATAAAAGAGAAGGCCGGATGACGGAACACCAGTCGGTAAAAGAGGCTCGTAAGGACGAAGGCTGCCCGCGCGAAGTAATGCCTAACGGCAGTTTCCGCTTAACACCAGCAGAGAGTTTTTAGAACCCAGATTCCAGATTTTTATCCTAACCTCCTCTGTACAAAAAAAAAGAACACGCACACAGTTGCACAAATACACACACGCGCACGCACACACATAGGATTTCGTCCAAGGCTTAATTAAAGTACACTGGATGAGTCAGATTAACACGTTTGACATTGTCCAGTGCAACGCTCGCTGGATGAGTCAAGCGCCAAATACAATCATACAATTCAGTGAATAAAAACATTCGGTGACACATCTCTACATATAGCTAGGCTAAAAATTATATAATAAATTACGGTTGCGTATCATGAATCAATTCAGTGAATAAAAACATTAGGTGACACATCTCTATCTATAGCTAGGCTAAAAATTTTATAATAAATTACGGTTGTCCATCATGTAGACGTTACATTAGATTCACCAGCTCTTTACCATAGTAAATCTTTTAAAAGTTCGCGTACATATCGTACGGCATAGCATAATGATTCTGCTAGATATTGAGATTTAGATTGCTTATATTGCAACAATTGAAACGGCTTGCATTTTCAACTTACTACCCCTCACGGTTCATCTGAAAGCCTACAAAGACGAAACGAGGTTTTTCCAGCTAATTTGACTCCTTTACAGTTCAAACATATTTTGAAATTGTGGGTAGCAGAGAGTACTCGTACAATTCTCAAGCATGGAAAATGATAGCTATAGGTATATCATTCTCTATGTAGCTAAGCAAGCGTATCCTGTACTGATCAGACATTTAAACGCAAGGCGTTAACCATTTGACTTAAGTGGGTCATATTATGTGACGGGCCCGAAATACGATTGTTTTTGGCTAACATGCTTCCAAATCATCCCTACAATATAATTAATCTATATCTTACATCTTTACGTTTTTCTCAAAACTGCAATTTTCAAATCGGCTGTCAAGTCCCATAAAAAAAACTACTGAAACGATTGTGCTCACATTTAAATAACATGTACACATAGTTACAATTGGTATCAGAATCTTAGTAATATTTACGATAGCATTTTTAGATCAAGTTAAATTCATCGAATAGAATACAAAAATTTCAACTTAATTTTAAAAACTGGATCAACTTTTTGATTTTTAAATTTTTTACTTAATTCATGTAAAATTATTTTCATGATTCTAAAATATTTTTAACCTCTTCAAAATGGCCATATTTCGCAAAATCCCAAAAAACTCAAAAAAATATGGCGTGTTTTTCACGAAAAAAACTGAAAATATTCAAAAATTTTCAACTTTTGAATTTTTTTCATATTGAACACGCAATGGCAATAATTCAAATCACTGCAAAAAAGTGCAATTGATATGCAAACATCACGGAAAAAATTTTGTCATGACCCTAAAATATTTTTAAACTTTCCAAAATGGCCATATTTTGTAAAATCTCAAAAAACGGAATTTTCGAACAAGCTATTTTTCTGATAACTTTTCAAGATTTATTGTCAAATGAGAAATGGATTCAAAGAATTTAGCAAGGGTTGGGTTGGGTTCTTACCCGACATTTTTCGAGTTGTTTTTTCGCATTTTGACTACAAAGTTCAAGTAAAATGTTTAAAGAAATATAATGGATTTTGATGAAATGGAACGGACATATTTAAATTCAAACGTTACCGTCATGAATTATACTTTGGAAATAGTTTTGAGCATCAATTACTCATACATTTAGCTGTTTAAATTTATCAACATTTTCATAACTTCAAAAAATCATTGACTTCTTGAAATAATTTTGCACCTTCAAACAGGGCTAAAAATAATGCTTATATAATTCATTTATATAACTGTTATACTATGTATATTAAGTTATACGACTGTTGTGATTGGTGTTTTCATGTAGATATATTTGTTTCATATTTCCATGAGAATTTCCATCTTACCCTGTATTACATGTTCATCAACTCATACGTATGCTTTATACATTTGTAAAGGTCTTCACTGAAAAATCGCTTACCTTATTCTTAAATATTTTCCTCGCATAACGAATATTGCAACATTTTATATTTAGCTGCATATTTTTTGGTGTATACGTTTTATTGTACATTGAACATTTCTATACTGTGAATGGAATTTAATTTTCAAAATGCCACGAAAGCGATCAAAGACTATTTCTGAATCCAAAGACGAACAGTACACTTCTGACAAAGATGAATCAGTGGAAATACCAAATCCAGATAACTTTGGTTCTTCAAATGATTCCAAATATCATCAAAACACTATCGAGTAGACCAAGCTAAGATAGAAAAAAATCATATTTTCCATTGGGTAGATGGTGAAAAAATATATTCTGATAAGTATGAAAACGAAATGCTTTTGCCTGATCATGTAAAAAGAAAAATTCTCAAAAGTGAACTAATTTAATTATTTGATACTTTTTTTTCAACCGAGATAAAAGAGTACATCATTGATGCTTGTCGAGAAAATGGTTTCAACCTAGAAATGGATAATTTGAATACTTTCATAGGAATTGTCATGTTCACTTCCTTAAACACTCGAAAATCACAAAAAGCCTACTGGTCAACAGATCCTTTTTTATCATGTCCAGTAGTTTCTTCGGTATTGTCCCGTAAGAACTTTGAAACTCTAAAAAAAAATTTGAAATACGCAAAAGCGACTGACAATGATTCGAATGATAAAGCGTGGCGTGTGCGTCCAATCATGAAAGTATTTCAGAAAAATATTTTAACTTTTAACATTTGGCAAACTGCATTGTCAATTGACGAGGTGATGGCTAAATCTTATGCGAGAACATCATTGAAGCAGTTTATCCGCGGAAAACCAGTACGCTTTGGGCTCAAATTTTGGGGGCTTTGCATTTCGACCTATATTGTGGGAAAAATTCACCAGTTGGTGATAAATTAGATAAATGCGCATTGGGTTCTCGCGTAGTGCTCAATTTACTTGAGCCGTTTTTTGCAAAGTCAGCCGCCGGAAAAATTCCTCTATACCATCTTTATTTTGACAATTTTTTTACCAATTTAGATCTCGTTGTACATTTGCATAAACTAACATTGAAATGTACTGGTACTATTAGACAGAACCGAAATAGAGAAAAGAATATCATCAATAAAAAATTTCAAAGGGGGACATATGCAGTGAAGTATGATGTTAATAGTGGAATAAACTATGTAACTGCTATGGACTCAAAAATAGTATCGGTTGTATCTACAGCTGCTGGAGTGACTCCTTCACTACCTACAAAAAGATATTGTGCTACTGCAAAAACATAAATACATATACAATTCCTGCAAGCATTCCATCTTTACAATCGTTTCATGGGTGGAGTAGATTTGCTTGATGGACACTTAATAATGTTATGCCGAGAATACGTTCAAAAAAATGGACAAGGGTGGTTTTGATTCGATTCATTCAGACTGCAATCGTGAATTCAGTAGTAATTTCAATGCATGTGGAGATGGTACAAAAAAAATTGGAACTAAAGAATTTGTGGTGTCACTAGCTAAAACTTACATACAAAACGGTCAGACGAAAAAAACAAAACATGAAACAATAAAACTGAATCAACAAAAAAAATGTTCCGGTTGCGGACAAAGAACATTTTTGTTTTGTCAGTCTTGTAACATATTTCTTTGTCAATCATGTATGAAAAATAAACACTGAATTACAAAGTCTCAGTGAGAGGCGAGGGGACTCACTATAATCAAGCACCCCGGACAGTGAAAGGCGAGGGGACTCAGTATAATCAAGCACCTCGAACAGTGAGAGGCAATGGTACTCACTAAAATCAATCACCCCAAAGTAGACAATTTTACCACGTCCACGTCATTGTCTCTGGGTCATGCTAAGAGTAAAATGAGACATAAATTTCTACTTAGCTGTTGAATGGGTCACCTCAAAATTTTTTCCGTGATGTTTCCATATCAATTGCACTTTTTTGCAGTGATTTGAACTATTGCTATTGCGTTTTCATTATGCAAAAAATTCAAAAGTTGAAAATTTCTAAATTTTTTACCTTTTTTTCGTGAAAAACACGTCATATTTTTTTGCAGAAGTATTTTAACAAAAAATCGGTATGACCATTCGAAAGAACAGCTCAAAATACGTCGGATATGATAATTTTAAAATTTTTTCAAACCTTTTTTTAGTTGAAAAAAAACCTTGAAAAAGTTGTTGAAAATTCGGGGTCTTGATCGTTAATGGGTTATATGTAGTAAAAATATCAAGTATGCGTAATTAAATGATCCATAAAAAAATCCCGAAAAAAGCGGAAAAAACTCGTCACATAGTACAAACCTCTTAATTTGAAAACCGGAGCTCAATTTCAAAATGTTTGATGCTTTGCCAATCTGTTACTTTAGTTTGCACAATCGCATTTACATCAGTTTTCGATATTGTGAGAATAAGATCATGTTTTGAATAGTATTATTAGCAAAAGCCATTATTATCTAGCTTCTGAGTCTCCGTTTAGCTCTGACTCTGAAATAGCTCTGACTCAGGCTAAATGATACCAGAAGTCATTGCTTTCTAACTTTGTATTGGTAACTGATGTACCATCAGCGAACTGCTTGAGGGGGAAAGGTAGATATATTGATATTGTATCGATGTACGAATCTCATCACTGCTGTTAGAACCTGACGAGGCATAGGTCTGATGTGCATGCATCTCATAATGCGCGACAGATTCATCATATACCGCAGGTGATGGTGTACTTAAGGTCTCTTCTATTTTGTCAGAAATATGCAAATTACTTTCTACCAGCGAAATTTAAGAACTTTCAGGCCGAGACTCTTCAGGAACGGTACGTTCTGACGTGTTAGCGGTTTCCTGCCCGCTGACAACTTGACGGTTCGGTAACTTGCTAATACAGCCTTTGCCAATCTTCTTATTATGCACAGTACCTATATTATGCTGTTGAATGATATAATTAATAAAGTCTCTGCAAATCCTTGTATTGTATACAATTCCCACGTTATGATATTGAATTAATGCGCAACCGTACTATTATGATCTCACCTCGAAAATTGACGAAATCATTGCCTTGATCGACAACTGTATTTGATGAATGCTTTTGATATTGATGGGTAGGTGAGTAACTTGCGATGGGATCTCGATAATTTTATAGTCTGGTGGTACTGTCGGGAAAAACTCATATTTAATGTGCACCTTTAGACCATTTAAACTTTAAAAACATTTACGTTCGTCAACACGACCTCGACGAGTAAAATAGAAGTCAAAATTATGCTAGACGACTACAATGCAAATAATTTTGAAAATCCATATTTTCACAAAGTTGTCAGGTTTGTTCAGGACGATCTGATTACCTCTTCAAAATTGATCTTGAAGTCAAACTTTAAGATCATTTCAAGGTCACCATTTATTTTGGAAAATTTTTATTATTAACGCCAGAATCCTTCTTTCTAATATTTGCCTTTAGCGGTTTTTCAATTTTAATTTAAGTAAATTTATAATTTATGTGCCTACGTTGAGGCTCGTAGCTTAGCATTAAGCGCATGAATTTGACTCTATCATGAATTTTCTCCATTAAATACTTTAATTACAGTCATTTAAAAATGGTGCTTTTGTGAAAATTTCAGCAACTTAGCTCTATTTTTCGGTTATATATGATCAAAAACCTGAATTTTTGTTTTTTCAATGTCTAAATTACTTACGACTTCATGATGATGCACTTTGATGTGGGGAATAAATCATATTTCTTCAACAACTCATCACCATAACCTGCTTTAAAAAAATTCCTAATAATTTTGAACTTGATTATCTTTTTATTTTAAGCCTTGAGGGCTTCGAACGTGACTTAAACCTGCTATTTTAATTGGCTAACCATCAAAAAATCATAATTTTTACCAATGAGTTTTCTTGTGTGTTAACTGTTATTATGTCAGTTCATGCATTCGTCAAGTTCAAAATTAGATTACTTTTATCAATAACTTGTAATATTTAAGTGTTTTTAATAAATTATTTCTTTAATCTATATTATATCCCTTACGAAAATCGGCTGCAGCTTTTACGCGAAAAAAAACATCGAAAATCGCCTGCAGCGGCAGCTACAGCGGCGGCTGCAGCGGTGGCTGCAGCGGTGGATGCAGCGGTGGCTGCAGCTTTATTGCGAAAAAAAAACTACACAATAACAGTTGTACTTGAATAAAATTTATTACTACCGATAACATCCGGTACAAGTAAAAAAATAATCGGAAACAATAAAATATTAAAATTACCACACCTTATACAAAATCATCATTCATCTAAATCACACAGTAACGTAGCAAAAGAGAACAGAGAAATAGAGTCGGTGAAACGGAATCATTTTTCACGATCATTAATAATTCTTTAAGGTGTTTTCCTCCTTTTTTATTCGCTTTATTGAATTCTGCACCACAAGCTGCATTAGAAATTTTTCCAGCTTTGAGTTGCCTCCAAATCCATCATATGCAATTGAAGAATCTTTTGCTCGAGAATTCTGAAATCATAAATTTTTCAATTAATTACACCCTTAGACCCTTAGACTACCTTCTATACATCTTTTATGTACAGTTTCTATAAGTATTTTATATTGTTTTATCAATTATATCTACCTTTAACACAGTATCTGATTTCTTAGACGAAATCATAGTTCAAATCAGCTGATTATCACCTGAAAATCATACAAAATCAAACAACTTACATAGTGATTGCTTTGGACTTAATTTATATTTATTGATCAGCCTGACCAAATTAACGTAAGAAGACTGTAAGACGATAAAAATATATTATTAGATTTATAATCTTTTAATAAGTTTTCTTAAAAAAAAAATGAAAATTAAGGTTAAAAACATTTGTTGAAATTAATAAATTTATTCCATCAATAAAATAAATGTATGAGTAATAATCTCAAAAAATAATTCAAGTTAATAAAAAGATGTTTAATTTATTTCTAATAAATTCTTGTCCACTCTGAATAGTGAAAACTGGTACCTGTTTTGAGCAGTCAGTAAATCTGCATGTGTTTTTGCTCTGTAGGTGTTACTAACTACATTTAGAAAAAATAATTTTATATCATGCTGCAGAACACACGATTGTATACCCACAGATTCCTGGATCATGTTCTTCATAATCAGCATTAGTATGAGAAACAGTATAAAATTCATGGCACCTCCATACCAAACAGCGCAAAGTTGTTTATGATATGATATTACACGAACATTAATTGGTTTTGGCTAAAAAATATGTCTTCTTATAACTTGTTTTATGTTTAATGCAATTTAATAAAAAAATGTTTTATATTTAATGCAATTTAATAAAAAAATAAACTTACAGTAATATGTCCATCACTCGCATCCATATTTAGCTTCAAACATTTATCAATAGTTTTTTTATTTAATATCTCTTTGCAATCTTATTCCAAAATCTTTAAACATCGTTGAGCATCCAGATAACACAATATTATTGTACAATAGCCTTGTAACATGTAATATAGAACAGTTCTGTATAACATCATCTTCAATTTCCAGTGTATTACCACTTTATTGCTGTACATCTTCTGTTAATTTATTCTGATAACTCTTTGGTGTTGACGAATCAGTTTTTTCAACTGATGATTGTTCTGCAGTCTGGTTGTTGTTCATGTTCATAATAATATTAGGTGCGATAAGGGCTGTTGGCTAATTGGTACAACATATAACGCCTCTTTGTTTGTATCTGAAAGCTTCATAATATATGCAAGTGTTTTTTTATTCACATTTTATTAATTGTTGTATATCTAAATGCATTTTTAAGGTCTTGAATGTTTATTCCATCAAGCTGTATTTCTAATTGTGCTTCAAATACTTTAGGTAAAGCATTCATTATTGCTTTTGTTAAATATCAATTTATTGATTTCATAAATTTCAGAAAAGTTGATAAAACATAACTTTGATCCAAACTTACGGCATTTATTGAACTTCTAATTAACTGCATTATCGACAGTAAATGACTGCTTAGTAATATTATTCATGCCATCATATTTTGCAAATTTACTAGGATCACAAAACATATTTTTCTAACCTTCATGATTGTTATGCACTTTCTCGACCGACGACGACTGAGATATGAGTGAGTGCGGCTAGTACTACTTATTACAGCAGTCAGCAGTGTCAGCAGTTCGGAATACTCGGCTACTATACAAACTTGTCCAACTTTCGTGAACGGTGAAACATACACCCTGTGTTGCGAACTGCTGTAGTAAGTAGTACCAGCCGCATTCCCTCATATCTCAGTCGTCGTCGGTCGAGAAAGTGCATAACAATCATGAAGGTTAGAAAAATATGTTTTGTTATTCGCAGTTGTATTAAAGCCAAATCTGCTGCTAGAACAAGCGACGAATTTCAAAATAATAACAAAGTTAAGGAGACACCTGCAATCATAGAAAACAATGCATCAGAAGTAAATTTTATAAATGAAGTGCCTGTTAGCACTTCGGCTGCTATACCAACGCATCTAGTTATCTAGTATTATGGAACATTTGCTAGTCTTTTCGAAAATGATTCCGAACCTTCTATTACAGGTACTAATAAGTCAACGGCCATTATCGCCCCTAATATTATTATAAATATGAACTACGACCAGACTGAATCAATCATCGGATGAAAAAACTCATTCGTCAACACCAAAGAGTTATCAGAATAAATTATAACAGAAGATGTACAGCAATTAAGTGATAATTAACTGGATAGATGTTACAATAGATGTTAGAGGGCCATTGTATAATAATATTGTGTGATTTTCGAAGAAGATTGCACAGAGATATTAAATAAAAAAACTATTGATGAAATTTTGGAGTTAAGTATGGATCCGAGTGAAGGATCATTTTTAGTTTAGTTTTATTTTTTAATTAAATTGCATTGAACATAAAACAAGTTATAAAAAAGACATATTTTTAGCCAAAACCAATTAATGTTCGTGTAATATCACACATCATAAACAACATTACGCTGTTCGGTATGGAGGTGCCATGAATTTTATACTGTTTGTCATACTAATGTTGATTACGAAGAACATGGTCCAGGAATCTGTGGGTATATAATCGTGTGTTCTGCAGCATGATATAAAATTATTTTTTCTAAACGCAGTTAGTAACACCTACAAAGCAAGAACACATGCAGATTTACTGACTGCTCAAAACAGGTACCAGTTTTCACTATTCAGAGTGGACAAGCATTTATTAGAAATAAATTAAACATCTTTTTATTAACTTAAATTATTTTTTGAGATTATTACTCATACATTCATTTTATTGATGGAATAAATTTATTAATTTCAATAAATATTTTTAACCTTAATTTTCATTTTTTTTTAAGAAAACTAATTAAAAGATTATAAATCTGTAACGTCGGGTAGGTCGTTGTAAATTTTAAAAACTTTTCTCTTCTTTAAATTTCTTATTAATCATTTCAACTCTGCCCTCCGTCTGCATTTTCTCCCGCTTTTGCTCCCACGATAGGAGAAAGTATAAATCTATCAATAGTCGAAGTATCGCCCAAAAAGAATAGTCGAGGACGCTTTCCTTGGAAAAAATACAAGCAACGCATAACCCGAAATATGACACGCGCAGGCATGCTTCGAAAACACGACACTCGTAGGGTAATAAAAATCAGAACGAATAAGCGAGGACCACCAGCAATCCTTTCCTGCGCCGTCTGTTTTTTTAGCCATATATTAAGTTCAAGTGTAACACCGAGCGCTAGCAGACCGAGAAAGAAAGAAAGCAATGCCTATGGGAAAATGTGACGTTCAAAAAATACAAATCTTATGTCCGAGGAAAACTCAACATCTGGTCGCGATAACGAACGTTCTGCTAGGGCCATAAAAATCAACACAGCCGCAAGTGATTATCGAGAGCCTATCCGGTATATACATAAACAAATATGTAACGATTCCGTGGCCAACCAAATTCGCGATAGCCGATGCCCACGAAAGTCTTATACAATTAACTGATTATTCTAAAATATTCTTATAATATTATATAATAGATTATAGTGTCTAATTAAGTAAAATAAGTCAAGCGCTATCTTATATCGAATTTATATATTACCTTATAAGCCATTATATTTCCTCTATAAATATTGTACTTCCACCATAATCATATTCTTTTATACAACGCCTTATTTACACTAATAAGCGTTATAATATACTCTTTTAACTTATATCGTTCTCTACTAAAATTAATCGAATCTTACATTGTATTTCGCATCAGTTCATCAATTTATATAGTTACTTATAAAATTGTAATTTTATCGACCATAATTAGTAAAGAATAATGTAACGCATAAACTTAACTGTGGTGACATCTATGAAAAAACATAGGAAACAACTTTAGACTCCACCCTCAAGAGACATCCAAGAAACTCAAACCCATCCAATCAAGGACCTGGAAAATTTAGGAAAACATTCCAAAAGGGAGAAGAAACCCTGCCCTTGACAGAGTTTCTCTAATAAGCACTCAACACCACCACTCTCTCGCTGGCCCAATCACGCCCACTCAACTATAAGGCGGGTCATCGTTCTTTAAAAAAGAACACGCATCGCGCTGCAAAGGCAGTAGAGATCCTGGAGACCACTCCGGGACTCGAAATTTTCATCACGTATTTAAAACAAGCCAGTTCACAGCAGTACACAGCAATTGGGGAAATCATCACGCAACACAACAAGTGCAAAAGAAAGATATAGTTTAAAAGTATCTATAAAAAATTGTAACACGTTTTGTTCACTCGAGTTTCAACTCTACAAATAAAAGAGTAAGTTTTTACTATTTAGTGGTTTATTCTGTTTCTATCCTATCTTTCACACACACTCTCATTATCTCACACACTAAACATTCTTGAATAGATTCAGGACTCAATTAATGTTGAGATCGCTGGATTTATTCAAGCACAGTCCAACCTTCGTTCAGAAGCAACAGCTCGATGGGCGAATAAAGACTAGTTCCGATATTCGTTCAGGAGCAATAGCTCGCTGGGCGAATAAGGAGCCACGCACACATATTACGATTTTGTTCAGGGGCAAACAGCTCGCTGGGCAAAACGTATAAAAACACACACACACACACAATCAAACAGTTAAAAACTGAAACACGCTTTATACAGAGTCCCAAGCTATTAGGCGAAAGCCTAGGCTTAAAAACAATTAAACACTTGTGCGTCGCTACCGACGTAACAAATCTAATAATATATTTTTATCGGTCTTACAATCTTTTTACATTAATATTTGGCTAGCCTGACTATAAGATGATTTAACTACAAACCTGATGAATGTTCTAAAATTTTCAAAAGTGTCGAAACTTGAATTATGTTTTGAGATTATTACTCATATATTTTTTTGTTGATAAAATAAATTTATTAATTGCCACAAATATTTTTACACTTCTTAATTTTCATTTTTTTTTTAAGAAAACTAATTAAAAGATTATAAATCTAATAATATATTTTTATCGTCTTACAGTCTTCTTACGTTAATTTGGTCAGGCTGATCAATAAATATAAATTAAGTCCAAAGCAATCACTATATAAGTTGTTTGATTTTGTATGATTTTCAGGTGATAATCAGCTGATTTGAACCATGGTTTCGTCTAAGAAATCACATACAGTGTTAAAGGTAGATATAATTTATAAAAACATATAAAATACTTATAGAAACTATACATAAAAGATATATAGAAGGTAGTCTAAGGGTGTAATTAATTGAAAAATTTATGATTTCAGAATTCTCGAGCAAAAGATTCTTCAATTGTATATGATGGATTGGAGGCAATTCAAAGCTGGAAAAATTTCTAATGCAGCTTGTGGTGCAAAATTCAATAAAGCGAATGAAAAAAGAGGAAAACAGCTTAAAGAGTTATTAATGATCGTGAAAAATGGTTCCATTTCACCGACTCTATTTCTCCGTTCTCTTTTGCTACGTTACTGTGTGATTTAGATGAATGATTATTTTATATAAGGTGTGGTAATTTTAATATTTTATTATTTCCGATAATTTTTTTACTTGTACCGGATGTTATCGGTAGAAATAAATTTTATTCAAGTACAACTGTTATTGTGTAGTTTTTATTTCGCAATAAAGCTGCAGCCACCGCTGCAGCCGATTTTCGTAAGGGATAATACTGAATTTTGATTTAATTTTATAACACTGTTATTTATATTAATTTAATGTTAATTAATACATTATTATTATTATTTTTAAATTGCGCTAATTATCTGGTAAATCCTCAATCATCACTTTACACATCTTTTTTCAGTTTTCATTTTAGTCTTAATAGTATTAGCAATATTGGTTCAATATTGGTTAAATGTTACTAAGAAAAATATCTGTATCTGAAAGATAATACAGAAACATAAAATACCTTATATGTTCTCTTGTGGTTTTCTTAAAATTTATTATCTTTAATAAATGGTTTCTGTATAATCTTTCGCAAAGAATATTTAGAATAGAGGAGTAGAATGAAAGGAATACTGGCGTAAAAATAGTATTTAATATTATAAATTTGAATTAATTGTTCCTTTAAAATTGTAACCAAGGATAAAGGCTCAAGTGAACGTCTTGGAACGTAATTTTGCAATAAACAATTTATTCAATAAGTTGCTTGCAACGTTTCGAGGGTCTAAACAATATACCCTCCCCTTCAGGCTAAACAAATCAATAAACAAAAAAATTTTTTAACGCTAATAATCACTGCAGTGACTCACAATTTGTTATAAATAAAAGTCACACTTATAAGACTTAAAACTAACACATGGTCAAAAAAATGACTAAATATTTCATCTTCACGTGTGTAACTTAATCAAATAGTTTTGTACTGAAAAACTTTAAACGGAATAATAATTATTATGATGAAGATCAGGAAGAGTATGTACCGACAGAAAAAGATACCACAATACGGACGTTCAATCAAGGTGATCTGAATGATTTAGTCAGAGACCTTGCGCTGCCAAAAGATGGAGCAGAATTGCTAGCTTCAAGACTAAAAGAAAGAAATATGCTCTCCAAAGGAACGAAAGTTTCTTTTTATTGTAATAGAGATGAGCCTTTCCGAAAATACTTTAGTGAAGAAGGAGACTTGGTGTATTGCAATGATGTTTATGATCTCATGAATGAGTTAAAAGAGAATATACACGGACCCAATGATTGGAGGCTATTCATAGATTCCTCTAAACGAAGCCTCAAAGCAGTGTTATTATATAATACAAATGTGTATGCTCCTATACCCGTAGCCCATTCGGTAACGCTTAAGGAAAAATATAAAAATATTGAGATGGTTTTGAATAAGATTAAATACACAGAACACAATTAGCAGATTTGTGGGGTTCTTAAGATACACTAATTCTGGGTCAGCAATCTGGTTTCACGAAGTTTCCTTGCTTTTTGTGCCTGTGGGACAGTCGAGATCGCAGTAGTCATTATACTAATAAAGATTGGCCAGCTCGAGTAACAATGCTAACTGGATCTATGAACATCATAAACAAACCCTTGGTTGAGCCTTCAAAGATTCTCCTTCCTACTTTGCACGTAAAACTTGGTTTAATGAAACAATGTGTAAAAGCTTTGGATAAGGAAGTACAATGTTTCACTTACTTGGTTAAACAATTTCCAGCTTTAGCTAGTGCAAAATTGAAAGAAGGTATCTTTGATGGACCTCAAATTCGTAAGTTATTAAGAGATGAATCATTCGTTAACACAATGTCCGAAAAAGAACGAGCTGCATGGCTGAGCTTTAAAAGCGTAGTTGAAAATTTTTTGGGTAATCACAAGAGTGGAAACTATAGGGAATTGGTAGTCGAAATGCTCAAAAACTATGAGAAATTGGACTGTTTGATAAGTTGCCGATTTCTCGATTCGCATTTTGATAACTTCCCACAAAACTTGGGGATTACATCGAAGAACAAGGAGAACGCTTTTATCAAGATGTGAAGGAAATGGAAAGATGTTATCAGCGTATATGGAATGCACATATGATGGCTGACTACTGTTGGACATTAAAAAGAGAGAACACGGACAATAGTAAAAAGCGCAAACGCAATCCACTTGACTGGTCATTTGAGGATAAAAGAGTAAGGAAGAGCAGATTGTCTTAGCTTATGGAATTATCGGGTTATGGGATAATCGGATTTTATTGGGTAATGAGGTTATTGAGGTAAGGTTCTGAGGTATCTAAGGGTCGTCGGATTGAGTGGTTATGGAATTTTTGAGATAGTTTTACAGATAAAGCAATGTATTTGATGGTTTTGGTGGATTTTGAGGTATTTCTTGAGGTCAGAAAAAAATTCTGACGTGTAGGGGTTAATCGGGTTGCGGATTTGTTTTCAGCGGGAAAAAAATACATGTAATTCATGGCGCGTTTTAACGAAATTATATAGTTTACTACACAAAACACCTGAAGTATACAATACATTTTCTGAATTTGACCTTCTTCTGACCTTGACCCTGACGTGACTAGGTCAAATGGACCGCGGATTCGGATTCAGCGACCCCAAAAACATATAGATATACTAGTTAACTTTGTTTGCGATTTATTTTCTGAATTTGACCTTGGCTTGACCTTGACCCTGACGTGACCGGGTCAAATGGACCACGGATTTGGATTCAGCGATCCCAAAAATATTAAATTCACGTGGTCTGGTCTACAGCGCAGGAAACTTTTTTTTGTGGGCCTGTGTAATACATCTGAATTTGTATAAACTTTTAACATGGTATATCTAAAACACTAAAAAGAAAGAAAAGAAAACCCGCGAAAATCTCACTTGTACTTAAACCCCACTATTCTCTATTATTAAATATATTAATGTAGGATTTACAAAGCATAATAAATACACTTTTTATATACACTAAACAATTTCTTTTGTTCATTTTATGCCCTTTTTATACTCGCAAACTGCAGTTAAAGTTAATGCATCGAAAAGTAGGTAGGTGTACGGTGTTAACAAAATCTCGATAATGGTTGACCTGAAACAGAAAAATCAAATAATTTTAGGTTTTGTATAACTCCAGCAACCCATGGAACTAGAATTTTGAATATACATGTAAAAATGACAAAACGGAGCTTTAAAAAAAAAACAAAAAAAATCTTTATTTGTTTCACTGTTTTTGTCAAAAAAAATATTAAAAATGAAAATTTTTATATAATTCTAGTTCCATGGAATGATAAGTGAACAAAGTATGTGTTTAAAATTTAATAAGAATTGATTTAGTAGTTTTTGAAATTTCGTTATCAGGGGGTGTAAAAACATTGTTTTGAGAAACACGATTAAAGTTTCTTTTACAAAAGTTACAAAACAAGTTCACTTACGCTTAATCAGCGATTCCTGGACCATACAGAATACCTTCAGACTTTTCCAGAAAAGCATTTTCATCCATTTTAACCTGTCTCCGTTGTGTTCTGCTCTCCTTTGTAGCACCAGTCGAGCGGCGGTTCTCTTTGATTACGCGCTCCTGGTCGCGCATACTGACATACGAAGCGGGCGGCGATTTCGTCGATTCTGATACCCATAACTTCCATGATTTACAAAACTGGTCGGAAACCTTCATTGAAAATACACACAGTAGTGAGGCAGGCAATTTTCACACTTTTTTTCCGTTGCAGACATGCTTAGGTGCCGTACTCCAAACTGTGGAGTTGAAACACTCGTTATTCTGAGTGTTTCTACCTAAGCATCTCTCAAGCAACTCTTGTTTAGTTAAATCTTTGAATGTTCGTTTGAGCACTTCTTGTACGTCGACAGCAAGAGCAGGAAGATGTTTGCAATCGTGCAAAGTGTTGTTAGCTACGGTTTTCTTATACTTTCACCAAGAGTCCGGACAGTATGTACATTGGAGTCGATCGAAATCTTATAGTAGTACCCGGCCCAGATTTTTTTGCGCATCCCTTCGAGTGAATTCTTAGAGTAACTAGACTGTACTGGTCAATCAATGATACAATGTCAACGAGCGAAGTAAACTCCCTATTCGCCCACGAACCATCTCCAGAAACCGTCAGATTTTCACCATGTCCTCATTTTTTTGTTTTTCTTCGTTGATGGCTTTGCGTTGAACTATGTCCAACATACTTTTCACAGCAATTTTGATGTACTCGATGATTTCATAATACACTTTGATGTTAAAGTCTGTGCTTAGTTCCATCAGTCCATAAAATAAATTTAAACACAAATCGACGATTAATTTCATATCCAGAACTAATCATCGGACACGAATTGATGTACCTGTCGCTGCACGTACCAGTAATTGACACTTTAAAACCAAGACCTCGCAATCCATATTTTGAAAACGACATTTTTTCTTAGCAATCAACACATTATACCCACTGTGATAGCATTGAAAATACAGTAAAGAATTAAAGAACTGAATAACCATTACCTTCAATTTTCACATCAAAACTCTGATCCTTAGATTTTTGTAGTTTTTCTGCCGACGTACTCGCGTAATCAGTGCCTTTATCATCGGTGTGTTTATTGCTATAAAAAGAACGTTTTTTAAATTTCGATCCTGGAGGGCTGCTACTTTTACCACTACAATATACTTTATTCGTATCCATTGTAAATTGAAGACCACATTTGGAGATGTTACACTTTCGAATATCGAAACACGACTGCTGCTCCAAAATTGAAAGAGCAGTAAAGTATCATAAATATACAGTATATGTAAAATACAGAAGGAAAGAATCTGAAGTATTATAGTATGTATACTTGTTTATAAAGGAAGCAGCTGATACGCTCAGGTAGATACGTTCAAAGGATAGAAAAGTACAATTAGCCAAGCAGGCTCGTCTTGAAATTTTAGTATGATATTCTTATTCATACATATACTTTCAAAAATTGTAAAAAATCGAGTTTTTGAAATTTCCGAAGTAGAATACTGCCTTAAAAGATTTTAGTATTTTTGGATTAAGAAATTGAGTAAACTAACGAAAAAAGTCTCGAAAGCATGGAATTTCATCTCTCCCTACACCGTTTTTCTTCTTGTTTTATTTTTTCTGCCAAAGTATGCAGCTCGGATTAGCAAAAATATTCGCTCACAAACTAAACATATCTGAGCAGCATTAAAATGAAGCTTATATGAGAAAAATTATTGTTTTAAAGAACTTCAGTATTTTTGGAAAGACAGCTTGATGAATTAACTTTGAAAGTATGGTTTTCCTCGACCTTAATTCAAAAAGTTTATCAAATCATGAACGTCAGTGCATGGTATCTCATTGCTCTGACTTTCAGTTCCTACCTGTTATATTAACGCTGTTAGAGAAAGCAGCTAGTTTTTAAAACGGTCTCCCTTTAAAGTTAAGCTTAACTTTAAGTCTCTGAAACCTGGAATTCATCAGTATAAACTTGATTTTAAAGGATTTCGATGTTTTTTTATCAATAAGGTGTGTTAAACTAACTGATAAATTTTGAATGCGAGGTTTTTCATCGCTCATTAGATCATCCATAGCCTCTAGTTACACTACCTCGGTTAAAGGATGAAATTTGTTTAAAAACGATACTCGCTTAGGTACTAAGCGTATCTCTGTTATTTACAAATGTATTAAAAAAATCAGGCTTATCCATGGCGTCGTTTTTACACACTTGCTATACATTTTTACATATTTATTATGTTAAATTATTTTTAACTCGTTCAACTATGCCTAATGACTAACATTAAATAAGTTAAAAGTAATTCGTAATATGTAAAAATGACAATACGCAAAATGAATGATAAATGTGCGTTTGAATAAATTACGATTTGTAGTGTGTACGACTAAATTCTAAATCTTTAGAAGATAAATTTGACTTTTCAATCTAAATTCCACAGAAATTTAAAATTAAAAGATTGTTATTAAACTACCTCAAAATACGCAATTCATTTGCAAAAATAACGCTATGAAGTTAAACACTTACTTAAAAATCTACAATTTTGAAAATGCGAGGGGTAATTTTTTTTTAATGATTTCAGAAATTATTAATCAAAAAAATAGAGTAAAGTAACGAAAGCATCTTGAAATTATGGCTTTTCATTGATCTCGATCCTCACTTCCTTTTTGTTATACTGCTCAGAGTAAGTACCTCATTTAAAAAAATGTTTACTTAGACGCACAAATTTAGATCCCTGCAGTCTGTAGAATAGTTAAGAAGCTAATTACAAATTTGAAGTACTACTACTGTAATCTGGAATACGAGCAAGCCAATTTCTGTTTTAAAGGATTTTATAAGAAAGGAAGTAAGAAGATTATGGTGTTTTATCGCACTAGATTCGCAGTCTCATACCATTACATACTGCCCTGCTAAAGTATGCAGCCTGATCTTTAAAGAAATGCGCTTAGAAGGAAAAAAACTACATTTTTACGACAAAAATATCTTTTTTAACAACTTCAGTTTTTTTGGATCAACAATTTGACTAAAATAATGAACTCATTTCGAAAGTAGAGCATTTAGTCGCTCTCAATTCTCAGTTCCTTCTCGTTACACTATTCCAGAGCAGGAGGCCTCAGTTTAATAAATATTCACTTAGAAGCATAAATAATATGACTTCAAAAAAGTTTTGCATTTTAGTATAGTTGATGGATGAGCAAAATTTTAAGATTAATGTTTCTTAAATAATATACACATTTAGATAACAATTTCAATAATTTTTTTACTGTGCATGAAAACAAATTGTATTCATTGCTGACTACTTATAAAAGGCAGATGACTTCAAACGCTGTTATAACATTGAAAAGCAAAGTAAAAATAATGAAACCTTTAGCGATCCACAACCTTTTCACGACTTAACTAACATTCAAAGTAAACTTAACATGTCTGAATCTGACAAATCCACTCAAGACAGTAATCACCTAATAGACTTAACGCAAAAAGTTGTTATTAACTCTCGTAAGCCGATGGATATAAACACTTCTGCGACTGTCAAACTGTCAGAGTATCAAAAGAAAAATCTCAGAAGGTATATCTTAAGTTTATAAAAACAAAGATTATTTTCTGGTATTTGATATTGATAATTCATTCGATACATTAATCCAAATCTTTTTCCAATCTTAATACTTTTCCAGACAACTTGAATGAAGTTTTTGTAAATAATGATTTGTTCCATTTATCGAAATCAACTTTGCATAGTTGTATAGTACTGGCAAGGTATTACAATGATCCAAAGTTACTAGATTTATATGAAGTTTATAATTTAGTATTACTTGATAAGTAAAATGAAAGTACCAAGCAATTAAAGTAAGATTTACAATCACTTATATATTAATGCTTTATTTTATATTATGTCGGTACAAAAACCATTATGTATTATGAGTTCGCAACATTCAAAGCTGGGTATTTTTGTTAGTATAAAGAATGACTAACTACTGCTAAATAAACTAAAGCTAATACATTGTATATATTGTTGAAAAATAAAAATCTCATAAAAGAATTATTTACATACCTAGATAGTGATTACCTTTACGTTAGCCCCGAAACAGATACCGAAGATTCTACAGACGCATCTGGGTACTTATACGATCGATGTAAAGCTGCCAGGAAGTGGTTAAGAGAAGCAGGATTCTGTTGCGGACATTGAAGTTAGCCAATCATCACTAAATAAGAAAATTCAGTTGAGTCAGTCTAACAACATTTTGTACCTCAAAAAATTGTTTCTGCACAAGTTTAAATCGTGACTTATTATATCTTCTCAGCGGAAGAGAATGAATATGCTTGCCTCCACAGCAATGATCCTCTCGAATTTTCGTATAACGAATTACTTACCCAATGGATCAGAACTTTTACTTGTTGTTTACAAATGCTAGAACCGAAAAAGGTTTCCGATTTTGAAAAAAAAAATATTTCAACAGTATTTTAATAGTTTTCTTTGCACTCGTCCAGCTGTTCAAGGAATCGAGCTGGTAAAATTTCTAATCGAATGAACTACAGTTATTATTTATATTACAAATTATTAATTATTTGACAAAATTTTTATTTAGCTTGGATAAATAATAAAAAAGATGTTCAAGACTCTACTTATTATTGGAATATTTTTTTTTCGTAATTGGCCTACTGTTGCTCGACAATTCATAAAATTGGTCAAAACTAGTACAAAGCGTATTTTGCAAAAATTTTATCAAGAGACCAAGTTTTTTTTTATTCCGGTAAATAAATTATGTCATTGCAATAATTTGAATTTACAGCGATAGGTTATTATAATACATTTTCAAAACATTTATAATCCTTATTTTCAAATAACCGCACTCAAAACATTATTAGTTTGCTTAAATGTTAAGAAATCACCAATGAAACTGGAAGAATTAAAAAAGAAGGTAAGCTCTCGTATTGAAAAAAGTACAACACAGAGAATATTTAAAAAAAAACGGTACGAAAAGTTAATACTGTAGAGGCTAATGAAACTTTTTCAAAAGAAGGAATAGAGAAATCTTTCATATTTTTCATTGATGTAAGTTAAACAAAAGGGAAACCATCTACTTGAAAAATGTATTAGATTGAAGTTAACATTTTAAATATTTTATAGGGATCTCGTGATCTACAAACAAAAAAAATATACTTGCAAAATCTATTTTGGAGCAAGGTTTCGAATCACATCCCTATGTACTTTTTCATGGTCAATTCACAGGAGTTTATCAAGTGTATGAGGATCTTAACAATTATACAATCGCTGTCAGAAGCAATTGATAAATGTTTCAAGAGCTTGATAGCTTTAAGAAATTGGCTTTATGTATATGATCATATATGGACATTTTTTATGAAAAGAGTTTATAAACTGAAATCGTCAATAAGTTGTGGCGGGTTAACAAACTATGCACTTATTTAAACGCAATCGATTTATATGCAACTGTATACGTAACTATTTAAATTTTTTGTACTTCATTATTACTTTACATCACATAGCATCAAATATGACTATTCGTGTATCACGCGCACGTGCGGATATATCACTAGAATACTGCGAAAACTGAAAGTTTTTTCTAAAACTTTATTCTTATATGAAATTTGTTACTAGTTTTAGTACATTTAGATATTGTTATTAATAATTAGTAATAAATGATAATTTATTCTATTTCATTTTGAAAATGGCTCCAACTCTTATATGCTGGCTTTATATGATAATCCTCAGTACCCAGTTAAGATCTTTGAAGACTTTTTCAATTTTTTTTATCAAATTTATGAAAAACATATTTTTAGCACAATTAAGAGAAGAAATTTTAACTACTTTAAAACCCGAACCACTTTCGTGCAGTGATACAGTAAATATACAGTGATGCAGTGATACAGTGATATAAAGTAAACAAATACTTCAATACATACGATTCTGTATTTGATTGTTTATCTTCAGAGAATAAGAGACAATTAGTCTAAGACTAGTGTTAAGACAAAAAGGATTTATAAATACTGAAACAGTAAATATAGGAATTGTACCTAAAGAAATAATAATCGGTAATGAAAGTACCTTGAGTTTGGAAATTTTGCATGGAGTATGCGTTCCTTTAAAAAAAATTTACAATTATTTTTAGAAATACCGAATGTCTTCAATCAAATATTAGAATACATGGATAAATTAAGTAGAAATAATAATATTATTCAAAATATAGATGAAGTACTGTTGTCTATTTTTATTTTTTATGATGATTTAGAGGTTGGAAATTGCTTGGGTAGTTACGTAGGGAGTAACAAACTAGGTACTATTTACGATGCCATTGAGTGCCTTACACCTCATATTGCATCCCGTTTTTGTAGCATCTTATTTTACTCATTTATTTTTACAGATCAAAAGAAAAAATGTGAAAACATTAAAGTGTGTGATAAACTAATCAATGAACTTAATTCTCTCTCGAGTACAGGCATTAAAATTACGGTCAACGGCGTCATTCATCGAGTTAAATTCCAATTAATATTGATATTAAGAGACAATCTGGGCTTGAATAGCATTCTCGGTTAAATTAAAGGTTTTACAGCAAATTATCTATGTCGAGTTTGTAAAATGCATTAAAGTAATATTTTTAAAGTAGTTGAATAAATTCCAGATCTATTAAGAAATCGGCAAAATTATAATATTGATGTCTTAGTTGGCAATGCTACTGATACGAGTGTAAAAGAAAATAGCGTTTCCCATCCCGTTAATGGTCCCCACATAACAGAAAATATTTCCGTTGACATGATGTACGATATACTCGACGGTGAGTGTTTATATACTTTCAAAGATTTTCTAAACGTTTTTATTATTCATAAAAATTATTTTACTTTGCAAACTTTCAATAAAGGAGGACGCCGACGAATGCGTAGAAAATAAATAAACCTAGATAAACGTACAAAATTTTTTTATTCATTAGAGTTGATCAAAATATTAATATTGGAATAAAATTTAATCGGGGGAAATGCGCGGAAATATAAAAAAAATTCAAATCAATTTTGTTAAAATGAGTGAAAAACTCAAGATTTCATCCGACATCTAGTATTAAAAATTAGAAAAAATCACATTTTTTATATTTTCCACTTCATACAGAAGACATTTTTTATTCAAATACTTCAGAGTTTAAGGATTCTTTGTGCTGAAGTCGATTTTATAGGATTCATGTCAAATTTGACCATTGGCCGTTACCGGCGTCCTCCTTTGTTAAAAATTTTCCATACGGTCCTAATAGATAAGAAACAAGCTACCCAAAATTACGTTGAATCGCTAAATAGGTAAAGATTCTCAGTTGAACATGTCAGTTGCTCAAATTCTACGTTTGATGGACATCTTGTTCCTAAACAATCCGCAGACAGCAAGCCCAATGAGCATTGGAATTTATATAAACTGTTAAGGAAAATAATCGACATTGTAGCAAATCCGAAAATAAGAAGATGTGATAAAATAGCTTTAAAAACGTTGGTAACTGATTTTTATTATATATAACATTATTTAGAGGTTTGAGACCATTGAATGGTCCCAAACCTCCATTTTCTCATCCATTACCCGCGAGTCCTCTTAAGCATGTTTTTTTTTTTTCAAAACAAAGTTAAAATCTGTAAATGCTTTCTAAAGAAATGTTTTCTTTACTAACAAGCTGCATAATCCACCATATTTTACTTTATAATCTTGAAATTTTTTTTACTAAGTTAGTTAACCCGACAATATCGAAATCCTTCAAAAATTTAGTGCATTTTCAGCTATTTCAGATTTGGAAAGTTTAAATTTAGAGCTTTTCTCGAACGAGCTGCATACGTTATAGGTCAATTTAACGGATAAAATCTGTGAATCGAGAACTTATGGTGCGAGCGAATCTGTGAATTGAGCCCTTTGTGGCACCGTACTTATCGCTAACGTCACGATGCCAGAAAGGGCTACTTACACCATGGATAGACGTGACAATGGATTTACGCTAATCAGTGCTATAAAATATTGTTCGTGTCCTCGTTGTGCTCGAGCGCTAATTCACGCCATGCCGTAAAGTACCACTTATCGCGCTTGTATCGTAATATACTATTAATCAAATGGTTCACACAAAAATTCTAAAGTTGATTGAAAAGTTAAATTTATCTTCTAAAGATTTAGAATTTAGTCGTACACACTACAAATCGTAATTTATTCAAACGCACATTTATCATTCATTTTGCGTATTGTCATTTTTACATATTACGAATTACTTTTAACTTATCTAATGTTAGTCATTAGGCATAGTTGAACGAGTTAAAAATAATTTAACTTAATAAATATGTAAAAATGTATAGCAAGTGTGTAAAAACGACGCCATGGATAAGCCTGAATTTTTTAATACATTTGTAAATAACAGAGATACGCTTAGTACCTAAGCGAGTATCGTTTTTAAACAAATTTCATCCTTTAACCGAGGTAGAGTAACTAGAGGCTATGGATGATCTAACGAGCGATGAAACACCTCGCATTCAAAATTTATCAGTTAGTTTAACACACCTTATTGATAAAAAAACATCGAAATCCTTTAAAATCAAGTTTATACTGATGAATTCCAGGTTTCAGAGACTTAAATTTAAGCTTAACTTTAAAGGGAGACCGCTTTAAAAAGTAGCTGCTTTTTCTGACAGCTTTAGAATAACAGGTAGAAACTGAAATTCAGAGCAATGAGATACCATGTACTGACGTTCATTATTTGATAAACTTTTTGAATTAAGGGCGAGGAAAACCATACTTTCAAAGTGTATTATTAATTCATCAAGCTATCTTTCCAAAAATACTGAAGGTCTTTAACCTTTAGAGGACCGGCATTTGGGATTTTTGAATCTCCATAGAAAATGGGGTAATATGGCATCTCACATCGTATTTTAAGTATCGGCAAAAAGTCGATCGAAGGTCGCACCACTATAGTGGCTTTCCGGCCCAGAAGGGTAATGCAAATGTTAACTTTTTCTTCTTTGAGAAAATTTAATTTTTGGAGGTAATTATAACTAGAAAAATTCTGAAGAAAAATCGTAGGATGATCTGACATTCTCTATGGAAAAATTCTTATATAAAAATTGTGGGCGACTGGGCGCCATAATTTCGAGAGAAAGAGAGAAAAAGAGATAGATAGATAGATATTCGTTTATTTGTATATAAATACAAAATTGATTGTTAATCATTATACATATGGTTTTATAGTACATAAAACAGTCTTCATTTTTCGCTACTCTATATAAATATTGTACTTTGTTACTATCTATGATATCACAGTATAAGTTAAAAATTTTAATACAAAAAATCAGTCTTACACAAAAATCAGTCTTATACATATTAAACAGGTAATATCATAGAGCGTCTTATCTTAAAATACAAACAAATAAGGTAAATCGAGCGGTCAATATCTATCAGTCAATTGTATTCTAAAATGTAAAATTACTCAGTGGTTCATTTTAATGACTCTGAAAACGTTATAGTGCATAAAAAAAAATTAATTTAATGTTTATAATTTTTTTGACATATGACGCACTTCGAATCTGCTGTCTAAAATAATTTTGTATGATAAAGTAGTTAACAATCTAATGAAAATTTTTATTCAGGATAGTGCCCCCCCCCCCCTAAATTAAACGATATGCAAGATCAACATTTTTAGGAATTTTTATTATAGCAGGTTTTGGTATTGAGTTTCTATATAAATATTCTGTGTACCTTACATAAAAGTACATCATTATAAATGAAACAACTTACAAAGAGAAAAACAACGTTATTTGCACTGAAATTTTGCACATAAGCACCATTTCTGAACACCTTTAGTTTGAAAGTTTAATGAATGACATTTATGACAAGGTTAATTTCACATGCTTATCCTTTTGTAGAGTGTGAACCCTTCATTTTCATTATTTATACTGCGTATGTTTGTCTATGTACGTAACTCGAAACTCAGCTAAAAATTCAAACGTTTTTAGCCGTTCGACCTCATGACTCTGCCTCTGGCTAGTGACGCATCCGAACACGATGCCTTCTACAAGGTGAGATAATTTAGAAAAATAAACTCAAAAATTGGTTAAATGGCGCTGCTCGATTTTACATGATTCATTTTACAGAAAAAAGATACGGTTTGCCTGTGCAGGTAAATGTTAAAAGCAGTGATTAAACTAACGTATAAGAATTTATAATTTATAATTTTCCTTTTACTTATATAAACGGAGAAGCTGCCGGGTCGCTCCTTCGCTCAGTAAATTCCCCCGTTATAAAATATACGCAGCAAGCTCTAATTTACAGACACGTAATGGTATATATTGAACTCCGCAAACAGCAAGTCTAAATTGATCAACTGTTTCACTAAAATATTGAAGAATCCTCGAAGTCAAAATTTGAAGCCCATAACGCTTCATCGGTCTCGACTCTCGATCGTTCCTCGTGACAGAGACCATATAATATGCACATCGAAATAGTACATTAAGCAACTAGTGGGCGAAGATTATCTCGACGAAGGTGAAGCTTCAGTTGGGCGACAATTACACGAACCTGAGCGGACGTGTTGCGTATAATATTTTTCCATACAACGTGGACAAAGGCCGATTTTGTGCTCGTTGTATGGAAATAATATATTTCAATACTAGTACATCCGTGTGAGATTCACCTGCTTCGCGCACATGTGCCGAACCATATTTTTTATAAGTGAGTCCGTAAAACTCGACTCTAGACGCCTTTTTAGCGTCAGTTGAGCAACCAATTCGTTTTTTCACGAGTGCGTAAAATGAAAAGCTTTACACGATCAGTGTGTAAAGTAAACCACTTTACGCACTCAGTACATAAAGTAAAACACTTTACACACTAGTGAAAAAAATGGGTACTTTACGCACGCTAAACAGGCATCTAAAGACGAATTTTATGCACTCAGTTATAAAAAATATTGTACGCTACACGTGCACTCAGATTCATCTTCATCATCGTCAAGATAATCTCCTTCGCCTACTAGTTGCGTGATGTACTAGTTCGACTTTCGGGCTTAGTACTGTTCCGCACACGCGAAAAACTCGACTACGCACCCTTGTATCGGCAACTCTTAAATATTCTACTATGAACGGGCCAATGTTATTATTAAATATTCTGATGTAAATAAACAATTTAATATATTTTTTTAAAGAATTCACCTCATTTACGAAAAGATTGCTAAGAAGTTCAGGACCCACTATAACTCCTATCTGTATACACGTTGCAGCGGAAAACTTATGCTTGATTGCGTGCCGTCGGACAGAGCGTGTAAATGAATTAACGAGTGGATACAAAATTCATTCTCGAATTCAGCACATTACTTAAATATCAGTAATTTCGAGATGCTTAAAGCCAAACTATTTTTGTAATGGATTTTAAAAATTTTGAATGGAGATATTAGATAAGATAAAAAAAAATTTCGAGGATGTGCAGTCTCATTGTTTTTGTTTCTTAGTTTCTTTTCGATCCGTTGAGCATTTGGCTGGGTACTCTTAAAAGTTAAACACAGATTAAAAAAATACCGTAATCTGCAAAGTGACAAATTCAATTAGTATTAGTCGATTTCAGTACCTTTGAAATCTCCGCTAAAATACAATAAACCTTCGAAGTAAGTTATCTCATATTTATCAATTTTCTCATATTACACTCAAGTGTATACTATCGGAATGAGCTGTTAAATTTTTGAAAACATTTAAGTGGGTAAATGAAAATTGCAATAGATTTCAGTATTTTTGGATCACCGAATTGCTAAATTATTTTCAAATGTAGTCAACAGTATGGTTTTGCATCTTTCCCGTATAAAATACACATTCAAACGGTGACGTTCCATCGTCACGGGGTAGTTCCCGATAGCTTTCACACGCGCAGTGGCTTACTTACAGCAGAGTAAGTACGTACTTCAGTGGATACGGACGGGATGGGTTCGGTAAGGATGTTTGAGCTGCCTTACTCGCATCGACTATCGTGCAATGGATAGACTATGGAGACCTTGGGCTTCTCATTCTTCCAGGTTCGATAGCTGACACAATATCATGCTACCCAGCTGGAGAGCACCCCGTTAAGGGTAGCGAGTTCGTAGAGAAAGCGCAATGCTCTCTCTACTTGTCGCGAGAACACTCAAATTAACTTATAACTAATGAATATATAAGTACTACAGAAGCCTTCTATCTACTGCCGCGCAATAGACAGTAAACAGAAATTAGCTTACTCTCTTTTCACGAGGTTCGATGAAAAAGTGTATTACTTTTCATCCTTGCTCATGAAAAGACCCAGTTACGGGTATCTGGTTTGTCGAGGAAGCGCAATGCTTTCTCGACTTGCAGAGAGAGACTGTACACTGACAAAAACAATTAACTTTTAATAAATTAGTCCCTTCAGGACCGCGCAATGGATCGTGAAGGAGTTATTACATATACTTCTGCACGCTAATTTAATTACTCGACTTATTAGCGTACAGGGTTACTTAAAGTACAGCGTGTTCGCCGGAGAACGCAATGTTCTCCAGGCCAGCCGCGAAGTAAAAGCGCTCTTATAACAATCACTCTGCCCGAGTTCGTTGACGTTTGCAATAAACATACTACTAATCGGCAGAGCCTTGAGGTATAAGGGAAATGAAAATGTTACACGGAATGACTAAAATGAATGGTAGTTGTATTGTGAGGATAAGAGCTGGTACAAGAGTGTCCTTCGGTCTAAGTTCAAGCGCGTTTATATACTCTTCTTGAGGTGCGGACATCTGGCGATTTCCATCTCTCGTCGTAGGTGTAGATTTCTCGTTCAGGTGTCCGTTTGATTAGCGCGAACATCTCGCGGCTTGATGGTGTGCGCGCGTGTGTGTGCTCGATTCGCACATCTGGCGCTCGCATTCTTTCTCTCTCGCACTCATTGTATCTTACGGTTCGCTTTACTTATAATATATTGTTTCGCTTTTATTCGAATAATACTTTCATTTTATTATTTAAATTATAGTAATCTAGTTATTTATGCAATTATAATATGCATTATTTGTAATTAACTTTATTGAGTTTATTTATTTTAGTTTATTTTAGTTTATAACACTTTTGTGTGTTACAAAACGTGTAAAGAAAACAAAAAGCTTGCTAATAAATCAAATGGAGACTTGAATAACAGCAATTATTGAACGCGATGGTTTTTAAATGAATTTCACTATTTTTTTATCTGAAAAGCGATTAAAATGACGAATACGTATCGAGAAGAAATGAAATTCCAGAGTAAACGAATCACAATAAAGCCGATATTTGGACTTTGAAACATCAACTCCATTCTTTTTGCATTGCCGTACAGAAAGTTCACCGACTTTTCACATATAAACATATCAAGTCTCGTCCATAGATATACCTCCAAAAATATAACATCTCGCGTCTACTATAAGAATTACTTGCATTGTACTGATGATGGCTTACAAGTGATTCGAGAGCCGAAACGCCTTTAAATATTTATTTGCTTATATTCATATTAAACTTTCTTAAAATTTACTATAACCTCTACTCCATAATTTACCGTCCAAATTTTAATAAGTTATGTTATTTACAATTTTAATAATTATCTGCATAGGCAGAGTGAATCAGGACGCCAGGCACTGTATTTTTAGATTTATTCAAAGTGATTACTCTAAATTCGAACAGTGCACTCGATTAATTAATTTGAATTAAATTCTATTTTCTTATTTATGCGCGACTAGCCAGAGGCAGAGACGTTCGAGCTGAGTTTCGGGTTGTGGACAGACACGTACACACACATGCAACAATATTAAATAATGAAAATAAATAAGTTCACATTCGATAATTTGGAGTTGATCTTAACAATTTGTGTCCTTTAATGGGCAAATAAATATTTACAAAAGACCTCTGAGAGGCATGCTAATTTCTTTGTAACAAATAAAATGTAATAAGTGACTCTAGCGGAATATTACAAAAGCCTATCACAGGAACGCTATTTATTTAAATGACTCGACTATGAATTTAATTTACAAAAAATAACATTTTAAATAATTGCCTTGAAGAAGCACGCAATAGGCCTCACAATATTTTTAAGTCGCTTGGCTCACCAAATTATGCGTTGCTCCACCTCAAATCTCGAGCATACGGATACGTGCACGAGAAATTAATTAACAAAAAAAAATAACTACAAACGAAGGCACTCTAGCGCGGAGTTCAAGCCACAAAGTAGGCGCAAAATTATAAATTGAATTTAAATAAAAAACTGTAAAACCGCGTAAGGCAAATCCTACCCTTTTGTAGCTCTTGCTCGTATCGAAACGATTTTAATCAGGCATCGGGCCTGGAAAAGCGAGGCAGTTAATTTACAACATTTAAAATATAATTTAATAATTTATAAATCCAAACGAACGGGTGCTGCCAATAAAAAGGCACGGGCGCTATCGCTGTTCGCGAAGTCAACTTTTACGCGATATAGAAGATTGCAACTACGCGGCGCGGAAGAGTCCGGAGAGGGTGTTGTCCGTTCGGCATCCAGGAGAGAAGTCGCCGAGGCAAGCGTCGCCGAGTCCGTCGAGGCCCGCGACATCCTTCGCGCTACTGTCACGTCGCTCGCTGATTGGTGCGCTCTAGTTCGGCACCACA